>JAUCNO010001053.1:2120547-2140112 GCA_032353835.1 Enteromius viviparus
ATCCATCCAGAGAATGTAAATAAGTGAAAATTATATATTGCTATATACTTCAAACCAGAAAGAATTGCAGTGTTTTTAGTCGATCAGCATTGTCTTCATCAATGGCATTAGACTGGGTTCCAGCTGTTTGACTGAACACTGCAAGTGTTTGCATTTCTGCACAGAAATAAAGCACTTTACCCCTTTTAAAAAAAGATGTGAATCTCTGAACTAATGTATACATTACAACACTCTCCTGAAACATGCTCTAATCTGTTTTGCACTTGACCAGAGCAAGTTAGTCAAGCGTTAACCCCCGGTATCCAGCCTTCTCTTGCACACTTTAAGAAAGTTTCTAAATCCCCAAAGGCATATTGTTGCTCACCCCAGAGGACCGTAACTCTAGATCTCCCAGCCAGACATTCGGCTGTCACGCTCCCTAATGTCTAATGTAAGCTTTGCAGTCGAAGGCAAAGGGCATCCACTTAACACCTACAAGTTAAGAAAACACAACAGGCGCTCTTGCAACTCTGATATATGCTTAAATGTCGCTAATGCAATGTGTTTCCAAACTAGACAGCCTTTTTTTGGCATCATAATAACATCTGGAGAAAGTCATGCAAATGGGCAGGAATAACTTCAGACAGGAGTTTTTGTGTAATGTTTATGTTTTTTGGTGTTTGTGCAGGTTAACTCTGGGTAAACCTCTTGGTGAGGGCTGCTTTGGGCAGGTAGTGATGGCTGAAGCTCTGGGCATCGACAAGGACAAACCTAAAGAGGCCGTGACGGTGGCTGTCAAGATGCTGAAAGGTAAATATTTATGGATTCGTGTCCATGTGAGTAAAACTGTACTCTGGTGCTTGTCCTAAATCAACATTTAGCTTTAGTTTACTGTCATCTTAACAGGATCTGAAGGTTTTATTCTTGTAGATCTCTGCAACTGGTCCATTTTGTGCATTTATTTGAATTTATTTGAAAGATTTCACCGCTAATGGCTTCATCAGATGTAGGACGGTGGGAATTACTTGACTTTTAACCTCATCAGCTCATAAATTGGTGTGGGCGTCACCTTTCAAATGGTTCGAATTGCTTTTAACAAGGGAGCTATTTCTCTGATGTTGTGAATCACAAAACTGGTTCGTATACGGATGGTACTCGAGGGAAAGATCAAAGCATGGCAGATACAAGCTACAAATCACACCAGCTTAGCAGACAGATATAATTCACACGTGATATTTTACAGAAATACAGGCTGGAGTTTGATGAAGAGAAGCAAACAGGTCAAAAAAGCCTCAATAATGACAACCTGCCCAGACAAGGCAGTTAATAAAACAGCAAAAAAAAAAGAAAACACATGGACAGACGGACAGGCAGAGCACTATGCAGACAGAATAATATTCAAATGGACCCTATGAGGCTAAAATATCAGTGAGAAGATGGAATATTTTCAACAAAAACAGCAGTGTTTCATTATCCCAGCAACACACTAAGACACCTCAGCTTTTGTTTTTCAGAGTAAGAAACTATATAGTATAATATAATATAACATTTATTAAAGTAATATATTTCAATAATTATATCTAGATTTTTTTTAGGAATTTTTATTTTAGTTATTTTTATTGTGTGTGTGTATATACATAATATAATAATAATTTTCATATTATTAGTTATTGTTATTGGTATTTATATATTTTAAGCCATTTCGGAGCTCATTTAAGCTAAGTTAATTTTTTTAACTAAGGTCATTTAATTATTTTATTTTTGCTAAAATAAATGTGAATTTTATTATTACTATCTGTTCGTGGATTTTGGCATGGATACTTCTCTGTACATTTATCTCAAATTGGCCAAATATTAGACAATTAAATGTTCTGGCAGATATTATGGCCTCTGCATAATCATTGCAGTCACAAACCATAAAAACTACTTCACGTAAGCTAAGAGTGTTTCAAGGTATTGTTATGATCTGAGAATGTGCGTATGTTGAGAAAGGGAGAAAGTGGGAGAGGAGGTCTTGACTGTAGGGGCCTGTTCGGGGTTATTTGTTGGTGCTGAGTGATGTTGGTAGAGCTCGGGTCAAGAGGCCGCATAGCTGACCCGGTGCTCACCAGCTGCACGGCTCTCGCTCTTCACCTGCACAAAGAAAGACCCTCACACTGAAAGAAAGAGAAGAGAGTGGGGGAGGGAGCCTTCAACTCAAAAGAAGTTGAGGATGTTGAGAAGGGGCCGAGGGGGCAGGGCTGCAGCGGAGCAAACACTCGAAGCAAGAGCACGTTCACCGCTTACGCCGGGCTTAATTACTGAATTACTGACATACGTATAATACTAAATTAAAAGGGTTTTTATGCCGCTGTAAAGAATCGAACAGAATTCACAAAAGCCTCATTTTTAGAGGAGGTCTTGATGAAACGTTGCTGAATCTGGTATGGAAGGAAGAGTGCACAGCATTCTTAGCAGGAGAAACTGGAGTAAGATAAGACAGGAATGGCGGTCAGTGGATTGTGTCAGGTTCGCTCCAGTGATCAGCAGGCAGATAATGAAAAGGCGACTGTCTCTAAGGTAATTACTCTAAATGGAAGAAACGCTTTTTAATTGTGAGGCAATGAAAGGAGAGCTGTGTGGCGGCTCTTCAGTGTAACAGTAAACCACACAGACAATTACACTGAGACACAGACAGTCCAGCCAATCTACTCATATAAGATGCACTGGCATATTAAAGTAACACTCATACTACTGTTGCATTATGTATAATGTGCAAGTATATGAATATTATGCTAGAAAACCTAGAGTATATGAGCAAAACACTGAGGAGAGGTGTATCCCACAATGCAATTTGCCTTGACCTTTAATTTGTCACTTAAAAAAAAATGTATTACAAAAAATATTAAAAACACAAATTAAGATTATATTTATTTAAGCATAGTATGCAAAATAAAGTATATATACACTTACTTACACATGCAAATACATAGTACATGTCAGTATATACTTTTTTAGTATGCAGTACACTAGTATTGTGATTGGAACGCAGCCAGACAGTCTCTGCAAATAATTGCAGAGAAATGGCAATTGAATTAAATGTGAAGTTAAAAATTACAAAAGACATTAGAGCATTTACTTGTAAATGTACTCCAATAATCTTGGAAAATATTTTTACAGTTTAATTAGCAGGACTTAATATTTAGCTTTATTTATATTGTGCTTTATTTTTAATCATTTTTAGATGATGCAACAGAGAAAGATCTTTCTGACCTGGTGTCAGAGATGGAGATGATGAAGATGATTGGCCGGCACAAGAACATCATCAATCTGTTGGGAGCGTGCACGCAGGATGGTAAGTAGAAATCTCATTAATAACATCCCCGCCAAAAAAATTCTGTCATTGTTCACTCACCCTCAGGTTGTTTCAAACCTGTATGTTTTTCTGTTGAACTCAAAATATATTTTGAAGAAAGTTGGTAACCAAAACATTGCTGGTAGCCTTTAAAAACTAAAAAAAAGTAAGTCTATGACTACCAGAAACCATTTGGTTACCTTTTGTTCTTCAGAATATATTCTTTAGTACTCCACTTGAAAAAATTCATAGAGGTTTGGAATAACATGAGGGTGAGCAAGTGATGGGTTAACTATTCCTTTCAGCTCACACCTGTATAAATGACAGTGGGATGACGGTTTCTCTCTCTTTCACAGGTCCGTTATATGTCATAGTAGAGTATGCATCTAAGGGAAACCTTCGGGAGTATTTGAGGGCCCGGCGGCCCCCGGGAATGGAGTACTCATACGATATAGCCCGAGTATCAGATGAGCCTCTCACCTTCAAAGATCTGGTGTCCTGCACTTATCAAGTAGCCCGTGGCATGGAGTATTTAGCCTCACAGAAGGTATCTGCATAAGCACCATATAAAAACCATTTACCTCTCTTAATGGTTTTTAAATGTCGCTTAAATAGGCTTTAAATAGTGCTGGTCTCAGGATCTCAAGATCTGATATTTCTAATCAAGACAAGTCGCTTTGATTTGTACAGAACAGATTGTTTCAAAGAAGCTTCATCAACACAAGGGAAGATGTTTCGAAGAAAGTGTGTAAGCAGGCAGTTTTGGGTCACCATTGATTTCTAGAATATTTTTTTTCCCTACTATGGAAGTCAATAGTGACCCAAAACTGCCTGCTTACAAACCCCTTCGAAACATCCCCCAAAAAATTCACTTTTCATTTTTGGGTGAACTACTCCTTTAACTTAGTTAACTTAGTAGTTTCGATGATCTCATGTTGCTAAAGTAAGCAGTAGCAAAAAGAAACAAGTTGCTGTACAGTTCACGCCGTGAAGTCTATTCAAGGGTTTTGTTTGCACACACCTATATATTCTGTTTCGTTCTCACAGTATCTAATTTCACATATGCTTGTGCCTAAAAAGTTAACAAGCAGCTAATTCTTGGCTGTTTATAAACAAAAATGGCTCAGACTTGATGCTATTGAATCAGACAAGCATTTTAATGCAGTTTATGTTGACATGCACATTTTTTAAAAGAGCAATCATCAGTTCAATTAGATTCATGTAGTATTTTTCATGCAGTCATTGAATGAATTACGGCAGATGTGCAGGACTGCGAGCATGCTAACTAAACACTGTCATCACGCTCCCCTTCCCGTCTGGAATGCACAGAGGGCTTTATCATGCCTCAGACACTCTCACATGCGGATCCGCCCTGCGGTTTATCCCTAAAGCACCTAAAACCTTTGTGTTGTTTGTGTCTGCGTGTGCGATTTTTGTCTGTGTTTCCAGGATGAAGTCGTGGTGATTTATGTTCTTTCTATCTTTCTTCATTTCTATGGCAGTGTATACACAGGGATCTGGCTGCCAGGAATGTTTTGGTCACGGAAAGCAACTTTATGAAGATTGCAGACTTTGGCCTGGCCAGAGATGTCCACAACATAGATTACTATAAAAAGACCACAAATGTGAGTTTCATTTCATCAGGAGACACTCCTGTTTACTGTAAAACACATCTATTTTGCATCTCGCTATATTTGTAGATGCATGTTACCAGCACTCCATTAATTGATGTTTAAATGGGAAGCTGAGAAAAGACATACACAAGTTTTTGAATTCTCCTCTGCTCACCAAGGCTGTGTTTATTTCATCTAAAAGTACAGTAAAAACTGCACAGTTATAAAATATTATTATAGTTTAAAACAACTGTTTTCTACTTAAATATATTTTAAAATATAATTTATTTTTATGACAAATTTTAGCCATAATGTCAGTCCTTCAGAAATCTTTCTGATATGCTTCAAAAAACATTTCTTCTACTTATTAAAGATAAAAAGATGTTGGTATTTTGAAGGAAATTTTTGATCCGATTTATGTCCTTTTTTAATAAAATAAGAATTTCTCTAAAAAAAAAAAATGAATTGGATAAAAGTTTGAATAGTGAGTCACTTTTCCTTTAAAGAAAAACTTGAAATGAAATTAAATGCGTCTACTAAATGTTAAATCTGTGTACACAACCGTATAAATGGCTATGATTTAGATCTCACTGGGACATATTCACGCTCGACTCCTTTCAGCCTCCTGCAATCTCTTTCTTTGTTCTCTTACCTTTTCTCTCTTTCATTTCTCTTTTTTTCTCTTCTGTTTATCTACCACAAACTCCCCCCCCTCTCCTCTCGCCAGTCTTGGCATGATTTGCAGATTCCCAGGCAGTCGGCGTGTAAAGTGATTTCAGCTCTTTGCTTATTTGGGCCTGCCCTCTTCTCTTATTCCAAAGCTTGTTGTTCAAGCTCATGAGAAAGAAATGGTAGTGACAAACCTAAACACATTAGCATAGCTTTAACTCGCATTCCCACCATTTACCGCTCTCTAGCTTGTTTAGACTGTAATTCACTCATCTGAGATTTTAGGTCATCAGACGTGGCAGAGAAAGAATGTGTGAATATTGATAGCATCATTATTTTTGGGTCAAAGTCCACAACAGATCAAAATGGACCCTATTTAATTCCATGAACCTTACTGGTGCATGATTCTAGCTGGAGTTTAAGGTTTTTAGATGGCATACATGGGTAATCAGTTGGATATAAATCAAAATTGGCCTTATTTAATTAGTTATTATGCATTGTCATGATTCTAGTTGGCCATTTATGGTTAATTTGTTAAATTAAAATCAGATCAATCCCATTTTATGACTTAATAAACGTTCCTGGTCTTATTGTGCATGATTCTAATTGGATATGTATGGTTGTTAGTTGGCTTACAGGGTTAATCAGTTGGATTTCCAGACCTTCAGACCTATCAGTATTCTAGGTCATGCTGGTTAGTTGGGCCAGTAAAAAATCAGCAACCCGAAAGAAAAAACAAACAAAAAACAACCCAGTTTGCCAACCTCAAACTGGAAAAAACTTGATTTTACAACAAGGAAGTAAATGTAAGCGTCAACTTTTGCATACGTTATTCATCAGTGCGGCTTTAGTCCTGATTTATTTCTCCATTCTTATCAAGGTCACCAAGATCTGGCCATGAATATTTTAAACATAGTTTGCCATTATTAAAACAACTAGCTAAGCCCAGATTGAGAGATACTGATGACTGATTAATGGCTGGGGTTAGATTCAATTACACTAGTTCAACCCCCATCTAAATAAAACATTGTGAGCCAGGAGATTGTGAACTCGGAGACCTTCCTATTAGATCTAGCACTCCAAATGCCATTGACTCTTGTATCTTCTCCACTAGCTCCAATTTATAACCCCACAATGGCTCCTGAGGGAAATGAGATTTTGGCGAAACGTCCCAACAAGATTTAATTGCCCATCATTATTGGCTGCTTGGGGCTTAATGAAATTCCAGGCTAACTAGGGTCTGGTACAGATGAAGATTTGAGTGTGGCAGTGTCTGGATGTTGTTGTGCTGCCCATCTTTGACCTTTTCTCCTTTTGATGTCTGTAGGGTCGTCTGCCGGTGAAATGGATGGCTCCAGAGGCGCTGTTCGACCGAGTCTATACGCACCAGAGTGATGTGTAAGTCATCTATTCTTGTGCTTTGTTTAATTGTCGTTTTTATTTTAAAGGGGACATGTCATGAAAAATAAGATTTTTATTGGTCTTTCATTGATGTTTACAAATTAATCATGCAATGCCGACTATTTATTGAATCTTTACACGTCAGTGCAACTGTGTGGTGAATTATAACAGATCATTTGCGTGTAGTGACGATTTCTTCACATTGGTTTTGGATGGTTCTGGTTGATTCTGCACTAGTTGTTATGGATACAAGTCTGAATGATACTGTTAGGGCTCTTTTTTATTCTACAAATTGAAAAAGTTGTCGGAGAGCTCAGGGAGACGGTTCTACTGTGATTGGAGTGGCTGTGTTTGTGTAAAGTGAGTAGTTTGGGAAAGAATATGAACTGCTGGCAGGTGAGTTCAGAGGTACAAGAATTGTTTCCCTTGTGAAATAAAAGGAGCACAAGTGATGGACAGTTAAGGAAGTGTTTTTCTAAGGCAGAGAAAGAAGAAGGGCTGTTCGCGGCCAGCGCTACACCGAAAAGCGAGAGATTTCACGCTCGACTTGCGACCAGTGCCGTGTTACTAATCTGCGCAGCTTCAAAGCCCTTCAGACGGGCCAGACTCTCACCTCCCCGAGCCTGGACGGAAATGCCCTCTATCTTCCCTTCACTCCGTCCCGTCACACTCCTCCATCCAGCTCTTCTCTGCCTTATTCTTTTTGAACACTTGAAAGTCTCTTCCTTTCTTTTTATTTTCCATAGAATTAAATAATCCTGCCATTTGTATTTGCGTTCATCCGCTAGTGCACGCTTGTTCTCTTTCTTTTTTTTTTTTGTCTCTTGAAGAGATGAAACTAAACAGAAGTTAGGCTTTGGTGCATGTTGGATTCTTCATGCGACCTCTGTGGGATGTTTTGAAGTTTTGGCTGCATGCACAGGCTGAAGTCATTTCTCCATTAATTTGTTATTATTATAATGATGGTTTGGTTTGCATCCATCAAGTTCCAAATTATTAATTTGTGAAGTATTTAATGGAACGGCATTGGAATGTACAAAAACAGATATTATCATAAAGGAATGTGGTCATACTGTCCACCCCTCTAATGATATATGTTGTGTAATCTCTTGCAGCTCATTATCTTTTGTCATGTTTGTCTGCTCTTTGTGTGGTCCGTGCTGTAAAATCAAATCAATAACAAAGAGACGCTTATTGATGGCAAATGCTTGAATCTTTTGTCTCTGGGTTCATTGCTAATTATGCATCATCAGTCGCTGAGGTCCTTAGCTTTCTGATTGGCTCAGTGGCAGACACGGTCCATACATGACATCATATTAAATTAAAACATAAATTATAATAAAAATTGTCATGTTTGGAGAAACAAGGCCCCTGGGGAATGGGATATAAGCTGCAGAGCTTGCAAAAATGGAAATATGGATGCTGTGTGTGAAGTTCCTGTTTGTTTAGGATGGTAAATTGAAGGCTTTTATGGTTGAGGTTCATCCGGCCTCATTGAAGGTCAGCTAAATTAGATTTAAGAAAGGTGTTGGCCTTTTTAAACCTATAAAATTGGGTCACTTTTTTGCCTTTATTGCCTATTTAGCATTTAGAGGTCTTCGCTTGAAATTTGTTAACATCATTTCTTGGTTTAAAAAAATGCATATTATAAAATAAAATAAAACAACAAATGATTTTATTTTATTTTATTTTATTCCATGACAAATATTTTCTTTATGCAAAATCTAATTTCTCATTTTTTCCCCTCTTAATTATCAAGTAAAATGTGTTTTTTATTCATTGCTAATTAGCAAAGCAAGGTCTAGCATGCATCTGTATAATTTGCACACAAGCAGCCTATTGCATCAAGGAGCAAGGGTTCAAGAGGACATTACGGTGACCCTTTTTGTTTCTCAGTGTGAGTGATTGATCATGGGGAGGTTAGCCACGGTTACGTGGGGTGGCTGAATAGAGATGATGAATTTGGCAAACATGTCAGAGAAGATGCAGCGCTAGATAAAAACGAGAAGACGACAAACAGGGTAACTGATTGAATAAACAAACACATGGACTGGTAACCGCAGGAGTAAACGAAAGCAGAGAGCTTTTGTGCTTTGCTTTGGGTGTTGTGACAACTGTCCTGTGGGTCAACAGAAAAGAGTACAACCAGGGGGAAATTGTTGATCAGAGGCTGCTCATGAGACTTGATGTTGTTTCTCCTAGGAGAAATAGAAATAAACATAAGATAGTATTTGTTTAGAGGTATTCAGTTTATGTGAATAGCATCTCATTGTGATCTTCATGAGAAATGATGGCATTCCTAATGAATTTTGATATCAGACTTCGGTATATTGTCAAAACATGTGTTCTCGGGAGAAACAGTTAAGAAGCAAAAGATTATGCTGAAATCTAAATTTACTCTCTGCTGAATCTTTGAGAAATAGTTTGTTCTCAGATCGTCTTGAATTTATCATTGGAATAAATATCTGAGAACCAGGAAACCAAGTCTAAAAATGAACTTTCCTCTGAACTTTATGGGAAATATTGAAGTTCATATTGAGATGTCATTGATTGCAAATGCTGGCATCTGGGATCATTTTAAGTCATTTTAGAGTCATTTTACTTAATAAGCATGAGACCAATGCAAAGTTTCAAATTTGCTTTTTTCTACATTATTTGAGGAATATTGAAATTCATATTGATATGAATATCACAAACTTTTATATCTGATCTCATTTTAAAACCGTCTCAAATTTTTTCTCTACTAAATCTTTATGAGACATATTAGAGATCACATCGAGTTAAAATGTTGAGAACTGAGACCATTTTAGAGTAATTTTTTCAGGAGAAACATTTGAGTATCAGAAAATTACACCAAAGTCTCAGATTTGCGCTCCATTTTGAGTTTATGTTGAGATGTAATTTTGGTATCAGAGTACATTTTCTGAGTATTAACATGAGTATTTTTCCTCAAGAGAAACATCTTAATAAGCATGAGACCAAAGCAAAGTCTCAAAATCTTTATTCTTCTAAATATTTATCAATATTGCTATTTCGATCACAAACTTTGATATCTGATCACATTTTTTAGACCGTCTCAAATGTTCTTTATAAAACATGTTGGAGATCATATCGAGATCTCAATGATAGCAGATGTTAGTATCTGAGTACTTTTTGGGACATTTCAGTCTTTTTCTGAGGAGAAACATCAGAGAAGCAGAAGACCAAAGCAAAGTTTCGAATTAGCCCTCCAAGGAATCTTTGAGAAATATTGGAGTTCTTATTGAGATCTCATTGAATGCAAATATTAAGATTCTAGAGTAATATTTTCAGGAGAAAAACACCAAAGATTACACCAAAGCCTTAAATTTGTTCTCCACTGATTCTCATTGCGATTGCAATTTTAAAGAAACCTCACGTCTTTTCTTTTCTCCTGACCTATGTGTATAGTTGTAGAGATGTATTTCTCAAGCGCGTTGTGTAACGTGTTGATTTCAAGCCATTATATCATGTGATTGTGAAATGCTTTTGTTAACTCAGCAGGATAAATAAAAGCTTATGCAGATGATAAGAGTTTCTGGCTCTGTATGTCCGCTGGCCTATTTTGGGAAGCGTTTAACTCACATATGATGATTCAAAAGGGAAGAAACCCTCTGTGGAAACTCTTATCATTTGCGTATTTTATTTCCCCCCCTCGTCTTAGATGAAGCAACATGCAATTGGCATGTGTTGAAAAATCATTCCGCTACAATTCCGCTACAATCTTTCGCCCTCTGGACGTTGGTTTCCTGTGGGTCTCGCTAATGTTTGTTTTGGCTGGACAATATGTATCATTGTGGAGTTCCACGGAGGACAAAAGCCAGCTTTGAGTCCACAGCTATTTGAGTCATGTAAAAGTGGTCCCACAGTCCGGGACGCTGGCAGAAAGACCGCATTGAGACCCCAACAGCTACTGCGTTGTTAGTGCCAACAATTATCACTACTGTAAATGGATCAAATTGGGATTTTTGGAAAGGCTTCATTTCAGAGCGTTCCTTGTCCAAATTTTGGGGATAGTGAAGTAATGGTACCACAGAAGAGGCTGGAATGCTGATTGTCGAATGTCAATATACTCTCACTGTATTTACAGCCTAAACTGTTTGAAAGTGTAATATGAACCACGAGAGGACCGTGTTTGTTGTGTGTACTGGTAAAGTGATCTGATGAATGTGTGTCTGTCTCTTCCAGCTGGTCGTTCGGGGTCTTAATGTGGGAGATCTTCACACTCGGCGGTTCTCCATATCCTGGAATACCTGTCGAGGAGCTGTTTAAGCTACTAAAGGAGGGTCATCGCATGGACAAGCCTGCTAACTGCACCAATGAATTGTGAGTGTCGGTGCTTATCTCAGAGGTTTCATTTTTGTTTTTTTTCTGATCAATAAAATTTCAGTCTGTTCATCTTTTGTTATTTTAGTTGCATTTTAGGACTAGTCAAGCTAGTGTTCTGCAAACTATTTTTATGTATTGTATTTTTCGCACTCAATGAGCCAGACTGAAAACTAAAGACTGAACCCTGCCCAAAACACAATATAAAATGTGATGGATTTAATGGTTCTAATGGGAATTGTCTTCTAATGGAAAGTGTAATGGTGTCTACTGGTATGTGGTGGATTCTATTGGTGGGACATTAAATCCTATTGGAAAAATGCAGAAAACACAAAAAAGAAATTTTGTAATGGTTTTACTGGAACAAGTTTATGGTTCATAATGGAAAACATTAGAATTTCTGTTATGGTTTATACTTGGCTTCTATTGTTTTTGTTTTTAATAAGGTTATTATGTGAAGCTTGCACCCCTTTTTTGTAGAATAACCACACATGGCATTTTCTCAGGACGCGTCTTGACCAGGATTACTATATTGCCTAAAATATCTAGGTTTTGGCTTTGTTTGCCTGAGCAGACCAATCAGTGTTTTACATCGGTTCCTTATGTTTTAAAGATGCTCCGGAGGTACTTTGGTTCAAAGCAATATAGAAATGCTGGCCAGGACGCGTCCTGGGAAAATGGTACATATGGTCACCCTACAAAAAAGGGGTGCTAGCTTCACACTAACTTTTGTCTTACGTTTAGCCTAGCAATGCATCAATTAGTAATACAGTGTCCAAGTGTTTATTCACATTTATGACTTGCATGTAGTGTACGTGTACTAGTTGAGGTAGTTTTCTACTGTTTTTATCTTGTTTTTTGTCTTACATGCTAGTAAATGCTAGTGAAACTAGTGTCCAACTAACTGTTTTTTTTTCTGTTCCTGCTGAAAAAACAGCATATGCTGGTTAGGTATTTTTTGATGCTGGTTTAAGCTGGTTCTTTGCTGGTTTATGCTGGTCACGTGTTGGCAAAGGACCAGCATAAACCAGCATCCTAGCGTCAAAACATACCATTTTTGCATATGCTGTTTTTTTCAGCAGGGGTGTACAGCACCTGTACAAGTTAAGCTAGTAAGCTAGTAAGTTAAGCCACTAATAAAACAGCTAATAAACCACATCCCATTAAGAAAGAAAAATGGTAAAATACTGGTCATGTTGACTTGCAGCTACTGTAGTTCCCCAACTCTACCTTAAGTTTCTCAGAGAATCCAACAGATTGTAATTTCACAGTGGAAGTTTTCAATCATGCTCTCATGGCTTTCGCAGTCACCAATGAAAGTACCTATAAGCCGTCGTATTGATGACTTAACAGTCTTTTACATTTACTTGCTGCCAAAATAAGACGTTTGCATTAGTACTTGCCTGAGCATGTCTGATTACACCAATGGTTGATTTCCAAAACAGAGCTTAGAAATAAATAAATGATGTCACGTTGTCTTTTCTCAGGTACATGATGATGAAGGACTGCTGGCATGCCATCTCCTCCCACAGGCCCACATTCAAACAGTTGGTGGAGGACTTGGACCGCATTCTCACTTTGGCAACCAACGAGGTGAGGCCTGCACACGTTTACACACATGCATAAGCACACTCCAAACCATTCACGCTTTCCCTATAGTTCTGGGATCCATCAAAGCCGTGCCAACGCTGGCTCTTGCTCGCAGCATTTCGCAAGTTCCGCGAGGGAAAGGAAGCGGTTTTTACGGTCAGCGTACAGGTCGCTTGATTTCATCCAGGCTTGGACTTTTGAGAGTGGCCCTCGTGCTAACGTTGCTCAATTGTCAGATGGATCCCTGCTAGACGATTCTTTCCGTTCCCTAGCTGTCATCCGTGATATCCGTGTGGCGGACTGAGGGGTGGAAATCTGTCAGAACTTGTCGAAGGGGGGGATTGAGCCGTGGAAGAGAGATGATGCCAAAAGCCCCGCTCTCGCTCGCCGTTTTGAACTTTAGAAATGTAATAAAGTGCCTCTGCTTTCTTCCACCAGTCTTAAACTGCTCACAGATGTGAAGGTCTTTAGTAATGTGAGCTGCCTTGTGTTGAGCAGCGAGAGTTCAATCCAACACTCATTTTAGGCAACCTAAAACCCCCCTCTTCCTCTTCGTCAAATAGTTCAATACCAGCCACAAAGAGAAAATGGCTCTAATTTTGTCTGAGGAATGAACTAGGAAAAAACATACTTTTTGGTCCTTTATATTCATGTGCATTGGATGTTTAGATGTGCATTTTAGAAATATATAGAAGTCTTCAGGTGTGGTCCATTTTGTCGTTGAAATTCGATAATCAAGTATTGGTTAGACTTGACGATTGTTATTGACTCTCTGATGACTTTCTATTCATCACAAACTCCTGAAAGTGAACTGACAAATTGTGAAAACTAACTGGTAGTAAAACGTAAAAATAAATAAAGAAAATATAAAGAAAAGTTCAACTAACAGTCAGTATTTTTTAGAATAATTATTATAATGAAATAAATAATGTACCATTGTTTTAAACAATTAAAGTAATAATTTTTTTCCAGCATTAAATGGATTAAAAGTGACAATAAAGCCATTTGAACTTTCTCAATAACTAAAAGTGAAGCCATGAATATAGTATTAAATTGTATATAGAGTTTATTTGCAAAAACAGATAACTTATTTTTTTATTTATTTGAAAAATCATGTCTTAGAGTTATTTTATTGTGTTAGCTAGCTAAAAAAACAACTGGTTTGATTAAGATTAATGATTTTTTAGAATTGTTAAAAACATAAAAAAAAATTTTAAAACAGTTTTTATTAAAAACTGTTTTTGTAAATTAACTTTATTTATATATATATATATATATATATATATATATATTACTTGCAATAATAATTTCCAGAAATAAAATATAGTTGCTATATATATGCTATATATAGTTGTAACATATAGTTTAAATTTTAAGTTTCACATTTCCATTTTAAAGCATTTAATTGTTTTTATACTAAAACATCAAAATAAATTTAAAAAAATAAGAATACACACATATAAAAATAAAATTAATAAAAGTGGCAAATTTCTATTATTATACCAAGTTTAATTGAGCTGAAAATTTTGGGGAAATAAGCCATGGCAATTTTTTTTAAAACTATAATTATAGATAAGTATTAAATAACAATGTTTTAAAGGCATTTTCCCTCAATGGAAATAAAATCTATTCTCTTTCAAATGACTAACTGAAATATCTCTTTTTCCTAGTAAATGTGGCAGCTTTAGTTCTGGTCATGTTTATACTGACAGCTTCATCTTTGTGTCTGTAGGAGTATCTGGACCTGTGTGCCCCAGTGGAGCAGTACTCTCCCAGCTTCCCCGACACACGCAGCTCCTGCTCCTCCGGAGACGATTCGGTCTTCTCCCACGACCTTTTAGCAGACGAGCCCTGCCTTCCCAAGTACCAGCACATCAACGGAGGCATCAAAACATGAGCCTCTTCAACCTTCTCCAGACCCACCACATCCAAGCTACGCATGCAGACTGAGAGACTTTAACCCACAGTTCCCTTGTCCCCATCCCTATGCTGCCTCCAGACTCCTCGCGAAGCTCCCGCTGGACTTTCGGAGCGCGCCAAAAGAGGCTGAGATGCCAGCAGTGCTGCTTTTCCGGAAAGAAACTGAAGTGTGTGAAGCACAGGTGCCTTTTTTTGTGGAAACGCACACTTGCGCGCACAAAATCAAGCTCTTAAAAAGAGGATGAGGACTAAAGAAAAGCGACTGTTTCCAAGGACCCACCTCTTGCTTTTTTTTCCCCATTTTGTTTATTTTGGTGATTTAATTTCCATTTGTGTTGGAATTCTATTACATTCTTGCCATCATTCCATTGCTTGGCATTCCAGGATTCTGTGTTCCCAAGAGAAATGAATGGAGCACATGGACAGGACTCGTATGAGACAAAAAGGAGTACTATAAGGAAACATACAACTAACAGAAGGAGAAGAAGAAGTAGAAGAAACCATAACACTGCCTCCAGTTGATTTTTAATTTTTTTTTATTTTTAAATGCTCCGTTTTTACCATGATAACACAGTTATCATACAAAAATCCCAAGCAGTTATCCTTAATGGTAAAAAAAAAATAATACATGGTATATAGTGCTGGGTATATTTGTAAATATATTCAAATATGTAAAAATATATATATTATATATTTACAATGAATTATTTTTTGTATGGACTTCCGAACAATTCCTCCCTTTTCCTGCAGAGTGAAAAATAGATGTGGACACATCAAGATGTTTCTATTACATTCCCAGACATACATTCATTAGCACATATAAAGCAGGACTCGACATTAAAAAACTCCACGAAATGGCTCGACGAGTGCAGTTTTTTCATTTGTCTCTTTTCTTTGTCATCTTTTGGGAGTGTACTAGCATTTAGATGACCTCAAAACTAACAAACATGGACTAAAAGCCACAAAACTCTCATGTGTACGTTCCAAGCACATTGAGCTGTGGTGCTGGTTCGAATCCGGGTGCACAAAATCTCCTGGAATTTAATGTCGGGTCCTGCGCAACTCTCACTTGCTGACACAGTCACGTATTGGCTTTCAGGGAAAGAGATAGCGTGTTAATTTATTGACTTATGTTAAAGAAGAATCAAAAGAATAAAAAAAGATCAAAATAATAAAGAGATAATAATATTAATGATGACTGTAGAAACACTAATGATTCATAATGTTTATTTTGTAATTTAAAATGACATTTCAGTGGTACAAAAAATTATTTGTAGCTGGTATCGAAATATTTGCATTACTTACCTCTATTATATATATATGTATATATATACAAATGTGAATGGTAAGTTAAAATGCAAAAATAACGTACATTTTTATAGTCAGCTAATCCATTTTCTATTGTAGAGGATGTTGTTTTTATCCGGCTGTTTTACTCACACTGAAGTTTGCATTTAAATTTGAAATACTGGAAAAAAAGGTTGTAGTATATTTTGTGCAGTTTTACCCACATCAACTCGAAAGTATTACGAATTGTTCAAGTGTTTCATTTTCTTCCAGACAAATGAGCTGACGTTGTTCTCAACAAGTGTTCCTGACAGATTTGTAAAATTAAAGATGAAAAATGATTTGTGTGTGCTTAGTTTTTATCACTTTCTGGTGTCGTTGCACGTTCAAATTAAATTTAGCTCGTTTTTTTGCACAGTACACAGTTTCAAAGCAGCTTTGCAGAAAATCATGTTTGTAATATTAATATTTTCATGCTTTATAGTTGCATTAAGCAGATTGATAATATAGTTTACATGACAGTTACAGTTGCAATGATACAAGCAATCATGCAGTTGAGATTTGCTATATAGTAGCCTATCTATACTGTATATACAGTGGGTACGGAAAGTATTCAGACCCCCTTAAATATTTCACTCTTTGTAATATTGCTTTAATGGAAAAAGTTTGGGACCACCAGAACCCTTCCTAGAGCCGCCCATCCGGCCAAACTGAGCTATTGGGGGAGAAGAGGTAAAGAAGAACCCAAAGATCGCTGTGGCTGAGCTTCAGAGATGCTGTCGGGAGACGGGAGAAAGTTGTAGAACTTCACTGCAAGTCAACCAACACTGCAGCCCTCCCTCCACCAGTCGGGCTTTATGGCAGAGTGTCCCGACGGAAGCCTCTCCTCAGTGTAATACACATGAAAACCTGCATGGAGTTTGCTAAAAACACCTGAAGAACTCCAAGATGGTGAGAAATAAGATTCTCTGGTCTGATGAGACCAAGATAGAACTTTTTGGCCTTAATTCTAAATGGTTTGTGTGGAGAAAACCAGGTACTACTCATCACCTGTTCAATACAGTCCCAACAGTGAAGCATGCTGGTGGCAGCATCATGGTGTAGGGGTGTTTTTCAGCTGCAGGGACAGGACGACTGGTTGCAATCGAGGGAAAGATGAATGCAGCCAAGTACAGGGATATCCTGGACCAAAACCTTCTTCAGAGTGCTCAGGACCTCAGACTGGGCCGAAGATTTACCTTTCGACAAGACAATAACCCTAATTGGCTTCACAACAACTCTGTGACTGTTCTTGAACGGCCCAGCCAGAGCCCTGACTTAAACCCAACTGAGCATCTCTGGAAAGACCTGAAATGGCTGTCCACCAACGTTTACCATCCAACCAGACAGAACTGGAGAGGAATGGCAGAAGATCCCCCAAATCCAGGAGTGAATAACTTGTTGCCTCTTTTCCAAAAAAACTCATGGCTGTATTCGATCAAAAGGCTGCTTCTACTAAATACTTCACGTGGTGAATTCTCCAAGAAGGTCACATGTGAGTTTTGTAACACTGTTTTGTAAGCGTCTGTAATGCTTTTAAAGTGCTGTCAGAACCACATTCTCTCTCTTATCTCAGAGGACAGTCGCTCTGTCACATTAATTTGCATTTCATCTCCCAGCGGCACGCGCCCCAGCGTCTGTGGGAACAATAAGAGCAACTCAGTAAATTACACAAAAGCCATGATGTAGTCATGGATCGTTTGGTCCTCGCAGGCCTCCTTATCAGAGAAAACAGACACTTGCTATGTTCAGAAAAGCTCATAACTGTACTACTTATTCTATAAGTGTGTGAATTTTCTTCCTGCTACTTTATTAATCAATCTACGCCAGTGTATTTAAAACATCAATGTGTTTTACACTCTGTGTAGTCCTATTATTGTGATCAATTGACATATTTAGGAAGACATTTCCAAACAGAGTAAATGAAAAAACTGCAAAAATTATTATGACATCACACCCTTATCTTCATTAACCTATAATTCTTAAAGATACAGCTTGTGTATTTCTGAACATTTTTGGCGTGAGAAACCTTGACTGGCATTATAAATTGACTTCAGGGGGAAAATGAAATGCTACAAGAGTTTCTGTGGCTTTGGCTGCGGATCTTTAACCCCGAGTAGCGACCCGTTGCTCAAAGACGATGTGAGATGACAGGCAGATCTCGGGGTCAGACCACAGCTGAGGGTGAACAGGAGGCTTTATTGATCTGAGCGACATGCTGGATTTCTCTTGTCTTTTGATTGACAGCTCCTGCAGTCTAGACATCTGATTTGCCATGTACTTTCAGGCCACTTTCACGCTACTTGAGCACATATGAGACTAGAAACCAGCTTATACAAGGCTTTGAAATAATCTGGGGCTTGTTATGTGTAAACTAATTGACTGAAAAACTAATTGCATAGGTGTTTTCACCCAGAAACTGCTAGTAAGAAGTGTATTTTTTCTTTCAGATTTATATAAATTAAAAAGTATAATTTTTGGAATTATAATTACAAAGTAACTGTAAAAAACCATTACCAAAAGCAACCAAAAAACCACGACCATTACCAAGGAGATGGCATTCACCGAGGGCCTCGTCGCGCTCATTCTCCGAGACCCGCCGTTTGAGGACTTTGTGACTGAATTCTACCAGCTAGCCGTACGTTCAGGTCTCGGAGACACCATTATCACTGCGGCTTTTTGAAGCTGTGCCCGTTGTTTCAGCCCCATTGAACTTTTGTACATAACAGGGCTGAAATGGAGATCGTCTTCCTCTGCCATATGACAGTCCGGACTCAAGCGGGTTGGCTCTAACTGGACGTTTGCACAAACGTTTGCAGATTCCAGTCCGCCTATTTTATTACCCCCGAGAAGCGAGGCGTCAGTTTTGAGCACATAATAGTGATGCAAAGTCCGATTCATTTCCGTGAACCGGTTCTTATTGGACGTTCCGGCTCAAAAAGAAAATTCAGTCTCTGCCAGGAGGTGCGATAATAGCTGTAGTCTTTCCTCAAAAATACAGTGATATAAATAATACCCACGCCTCAGTTTCTTTTTTTTAATGTGCATTACGTGTTCCTGTTTATTCAACAAAGGCTTTTTGAAAATCGGTCAGTTTTGATATCGTGGCAGGTCGCCACAAATAAATAAATGTATGGAAAACAGGGTTGGGGCCATTAATGAATTGAATTGAGAATGAATGGTAAATTCCAATTCACTTCCTGGAATGGAATTTAAATTGGAACTGATTGCAGCTGACAGGAAATGGAATTGGAATTTAATTGGAATTACAGGAAGTGGAATTCAATTCAGGAAGAATTCCACTGAATTCTTTTTATTGCTGAGCATTTATTTGTCATTGCATTTAAAGACATACATTTGAACTTTATTTATGTTGATTTACAAATATC
>JAUCNO010001053.1:2155946-2192496 GCA_032353835.1 Enteromius viviparus
TGATTTTAATTTCTTCCATTGTACTCATTTGTAACTCGCTTCGGATAAAAGTGACTGCTAAATGACTAAATGTACAACTTGACTTCACAGTTTTAGCATGAACTCATAAATTAATGAGATGCAGACTATCGAAAATGTATCGGATTTCTGCAATAGCACTAATAAACTGAGTTTGTTGTTTATTAAATACACAATAAACAAGGTTTGTACTTTTACTATTTTTTTTTAACAGTAACAACTGAACTTCACAGTCAACTTAAACCGTACACTGTAAAAAATGGCTGTGATTGTAATAGTAAAAAAATGTGAAAATGCAAGGATAAAAACTGTTAAGTTGTTTATGTAACAAGCCTCTGTGGCTCTTCCTGACCGCCATCGGCAGGAACCTTTGCCTAAATATTAGTTGTTTCCATCAGGACAACTAAATATTAGTTTCCATCAGGACTGTTTACCCATGCACCTACTGTAGGCTGATTTAGAGTTTCTCATTTCGAGCCCTTTATAAACCGGGTATTCGAACTGGACAGACGTGAAGTCTTGTTTACTCCGGTTGCAATTCTAAGCATTCCTCTCATTGTTTGTTTTGCCTGCCTCTTACTTTCTAACCATTTACAATCATTTGCTGTCTACTCCGACCTTCTGTCTGCATCTATTACCTGACTTTGTCTTGTCTGCATTGCCTTGATCATTGTGTACTGACCTTGCCCGCTGACAATGAATAAAAGCCTACAAATGGATCCTACCGCCTCTGACCAGTCATTACAGGTTAATTGTAAATTCCTGTCAAATTTATTCATTTCGAACATTTTAGCAAAATATAATTAAAACGTTATCTGTTACCTCCCTAACACATCTACTGCTTACACAAACGTTGATCACACTACAAACAAGACAAAACTATAATGATATAAGACTCAGAAAAGATTAATTCATTGTTTAACTGGGTCTTTAATCTATGATTCGCTCACCTCACCTTAAATCTGACAAGTTTTCGGGTTTTCGAGTCGTTCGTTCATCACTTGACAGCACGGTAATGTTAACCTATGCAGCCTGAGCCGGAAACAGAATTGATTAGTCCATCTCTCGAGTCTTCAGGTTCGAGACGTTCGTTCATCACGTGACAGCCCTGTAATGTTAACCTATGCAGCCTGAGCCAGAAAAAGATTTGATTAGTTCATCTCTTGACTCTTTGTGTTCGAGACGTTTATTCTTTTGTCATGTGACCACTTGGCACTTACTGGCTCAGTACCCGAAACAGGTGAATCAATAATTCCAATACAGAAACTATAGGATGTCGCACAAATGTGCATGCGTGACTGAAAGAGTCACTCCTACGAGATGACTCATTCCTCCCAAGTCACATTAAAAATTCATTTAGAATGAACGAATCATTCAAGAACGACCAATCACTACCTTCTATATATGTTCACATTTAAAAGCTGCTTGTGAAGAGCTGTGGTTCATCATGTGACTTACTCATCACCCCCTGCATTTGGTGTTTGGTGTGCATTTCATAGGTACAAAACACATTTTAGTAGTTTAATAAGTTGGTATACTAACATTGTATCAGTTAATGAAATTACGGTACTTAACTTTGAATTAAACCTAAAACTGTAAAACTTAAAATGTTGTTACCGTACTTTTTACAGTCAAATTCCGGCAACCACATCCATAAATTGAACAGAATTCTTTTTTTACAGTGTGGCTATAAAGATCTGGTCATAAAAAAATTGTCTTTTTACTTTTATTTTAAAATACATTTTATAATAAATAAATAATTTTAGTTTATTTTAAAATAATTTCATGCATCTTTTGAAAGTGAATCACTGACCTAGGCTCATTGGAAATATGCAAATTCCTGCTAAACAGGAAAAATGTAACTATACAACATGGACTTGTAGACTGTCTGAAATACAGCTTTTATTGTTGTCACGTGTTTCCAGAGGTCTGGTATCATAAACATACTGAATCAAAGAAGTGTTTTGGTTGGTAATGTTGGAGAGAAGAAATGGAAAGTGTATGGAGATGAGAACGTGACTCATCATACCAGTCAGAAGATGAAGAGAAAAGCTGGAGGGTTCACTGTGTTTTTGCTTCAGTCCTGCTCTTTGGGCAGCTTTCTCATTGGCAGACGCTGTTCTGCACTGGCAGGATCACGGTGACTTTCCATCTGTCCTTTTTCACTTCTTTTCCTGGCATTGGTCCCTAAGTGTTCTCCTACTGTTCCACCTATTCAAAGAAAACTACCCCTGAATGAAGGTAATGACAGGGGTTATAGAAGATGGTGTACCTTTTCTGGACCTTGTCATCCATCCAGCCTGATCATTGTTCTGTGGCTATTGTGTCCACAATAAATGCTGAAAAGTTTCCTGATAGTCACTGGCTTGAACCTTAACATATCAAAGGGACTAAGTTCTACACTTTTAGCATTATTACTTCCTGCAGTTAACTTATAAAGTTTTCAATATTTCATTCAATATTTTAATACTTTTCTCTAAATCTTAAAGCTATAACTATGAAGTAGCTTATTATAATGTAATTGTTAAAAATAGTAATAATAATGTTTTAATATATATACTGTATCTGTGTGTGAGGGTAAGGTTAGGGTAATCACTTTTAATTAAAAATGGAAACTAAAAACACATGTAGTTAAAAAAAAAATAAAAATAAATAAATAAATATATATATATAAATATAAATTCTAAACAGCAGTAGTTTATTATTATTTAAGTATCTTATGTAAGTATTGATTTATTTAACAGAAGGGTAGCAGATTAGTTTCAGGTCAAATGATTGAATAATAAAAAATGTTTTAATTTAATATACTATTAATTAAATGCAATCACCTTTAATTGACAATTAAAACTAAAAACACCCATATGTAGTTATATATAAAAATTCAGTAGTTAAATATTATTTAAAAATCTATTCGGTTTTATTTTAACATAAGAGTAGGTCAAATAATTTAATAGTAATAATGATAATAAAAATGTTTTAATTTTATGAATGATTAATTTAATTAAGTCATGAATTCTGAACATATTTTATATATATATATATATATATATATATATATATATATATATAAATAATAATACATCTATGTTTGTAGCTGTTTTAACAATAGAATATGTTGAGGTTAGCTGCATCATTAGCTCCTTAACACTGACTATGACCATTAGAAAACAGCTCAGTGTGCCAAAAGCGGCTCACAACCACTACCACATCCCAAAAGCAGAGTCCTTTAAGTTTTCTTCGGCATGCAAAACCCTGAACAGAAGCGGATGTGGATAAGAGCCCTGCAAAAGAAACTGTTTTCCATTAAGCCAGCCCCCACCACCACCAAAAGAGAAAGATGGCCCCTCATTGCTCTCCTTAAGAAATGAGGAGGAATGTTAAGCATAGCTTTGAGAGGATTATGCAGCTTTGCGACGCAGCACAAGGATTTCTGTGCACATGCCAAAGGGACTCGGAAGGTAAAAGCCTTGCTTATCAGCCAGGGTTAAGTCACAATACCTCTGCTCTCCTGTGAACTCCTGTTAACTCTCCTTGTTAACTTCATGCGATGCCAGAGTTTGAAAATAAAACATATGACGGAAGTAACAGCAAAGCTGTGCGTATGAAAACTATACTGGAACAGTGATGGGAATAACGGCGTTTAAATAAACGGCGTTACTAACTGCGTCATGCATGACAATAAAATGTAGCGTTACTATAATTTATTATAATATTAGCATTTTTCAGTCCATCTCAATGGATGCACAGTGTAGCTGTATTTGACGTAACATTACCATAAACTCTGTGAAGACGCACGGGTTCTTTAGAAAGATGAAGAACAAGAGTCATTCATAACATGCAGACTTGCACGCTACATGTAAACAATATTGTTCCTGTCAAAATAACGGATTTCATTCTGAATTCCTCAACGTTTAAGAACTATCGGTTTCTCTGGTAGTGGGCGGGACTAATGTGCTAATGACAATCTTATTGGCTGGCGCTCACCTAATATTGTCCCTGTTTTGATTTCAGCAAATCAATTCGAGCAAACACATAGCCTACTACGTTATTAATATTCATGAACCCTGCAGCTCATTAATACTTAGTGTGTTTTATTTTGTTATCATTAGTAGAATTCTTAGTAGTTGCTATTTGTGGTAAGTAACTAACTAATTTTTTAAAGCAATGTGCCCTAAACTTCACTGGAACAAACATCCTTGCATACTAACCAATATTTTCAGTATAGAACAGTTTAACACTGATTAGCATACTGTGCATACTCAGGTAGAGATTATAGATCTGCTGTTTTGTTTCAAGCATGATGTCCTGATCAATAAGATGACTGACTGTTATTTAACTTCTTGTATATCTTTTTGTGTTCTTGTTAAATTTGTTTCAATTCTTTACCATTGCCATCTGGAAGTCATTTACGGTGTCTGATGCCTGCCAAGAGCATTCTAAGAGTATTTACACACATACAGTCCTTTATCAAACCACAGCGATCTGTCTGGAGACAGAGCTTTACTTCATGCATCATTTGTGAAACAGAAATAATTTCCAGTGCTTTACTATACTGGAGCCGAGGCTAAACAGTATTAGAACTAGTCTCACAGGGATGTGGAAGTAAAATAGTGGTTTATCAAAATGAGCTTGTCATTGACCAGGTTTTGTTCATCCTCTTTTGGTAGACTTTCCAGAGGCATGTTGACCATATGGAAATGTAATATATATGAGATATATGGCTTGAGATGGCTATTTATGTTATCAAAAAGGCTATATATTATGATACATGCGTACAACGTTTTGATATAAAAAAAACATTAATGAAACATATATACAGTATATATATATATATATATATATATATATGCAGCAAAAATTCTGTATGCGTAAATATATTACTTTTACATTTTTAACATACATATCAGTCTTTTATACAGGTGTCATGCATTTCAAGGTAATAAAAATTGTCTTTTCATTATTTTTCCCCTTTATATAGTTTTATATATCTGTATAAAACAACAGTGAAATTAACATGAAAACTACTTTTTTGATGTGAACTTGCTTAAATAGTTTGAACAATTTAGAATACTTTTTATATTATTTATTTAAAAGAATGAAAGGAATATGTCTGTAATATAATCATGTGTGTACAAATCTATATGTTAATAATTTGTGTAGTATATGGTCTTTTTAAATTATATGTACAGTAGTGATCATGTTCCAATTCATATTTGATATTTAATATTAGTATTAATAGCTACATATATAATATATATGATTAGTAAAACAACATGTATATAATAACTCTCAATGCATATACTTTTTATTATTATTTATCAACATATATAATATTAACATAATGCCGATGAGCTTTAGGATGGATATATACAATATAGTATGTACATATCTATCTATAAACCGCTTACGCAGGAGGTTTTTACATGTTTAATGCATATATAGTATGTGCATAACTTTTTAGGTCTTTAATTAAACCGTTATTTTAGTTAACATAGTTATTTTCATGCGTGTTTCCCATTTATTTTTATTATATGAAGATTTAAAGAATAACATGAGTTCTTTATGTAGTAAATATAGAATACTTTTTAAAAAAGGTCTTTGCAGCAGGAGGCGTACTGGATTTACTGATTGCTCATGTATCTTGCCTGTTTTGGCAAGAGGTCGGTCACACAGATAACAGATAACACACTCTTTACACAATAATGAGCCTAGTTTTGGCACGCTAACTTGTTGTTATCTCAGTTTGGCTCATATTGTGAGCGATTGTTTCAAATGACCTGTGAATGTGATAGTCCCCTAACTTACTGTAGCCTGATTTAGTGGCTGTTTTTACGTAATCTGTAATGTACTTCTAGCCTTTCGAGGATAACTTGGCTGTGCAACTTCAATAAGCAAACAAGATTTCTACAAAAATGACGGGTGCTGGACTGTGCAAAAGGCCATGTTTGAGGCCATGACACGAATGGTTGTCAGTGCATGAGGTTTTTAGCACGTTGTTATGGAGTTGCTAGGGAGTACTAGGTGGTTGCTAGGAGGCCCAAGTCAAATAAATAAATTTTAAGAAGTAAATAAAAAGCCCATCTTATTTGCAGGTTGCTACTTGCCCAGTGCTTCCTCCACATGCACATCTGAACTGTCATAAATAAGAGTTTCCTAGTCAGAAACTGGACATTAATAGGCTCTCGAAACGTGTTTACAACTGGGAAGCTCTGATCATTTTGATACCCGGGCTTGGTTGGGACCATAAACTTCAAACATGACTAAAGAGAGAACTATTGCTGTAGTGACTGTTTTAATTTTTAGTACCATTATATACCATTTGATAATACAATTAATATCCATTGGATGTGTATTGTTTGCACAGTGGTAATTACATTTAATTGACTGCCATTTTTGCAATAATGTCATAGAACAAACAGGTTTTCCAAAAAAACATACAGTGATAAGTTCTTAAAATAAATAAATTAATAATAATAATAATAAATTGATATAAAGAAATAGGAATAAGCAAGAATGAGCATTTCCTTGTAGTTATAAATATAATTTAAAAAGTTAATTCTGAATGTTCTGAAAAACGTTTTTTTACATTCCATTTTATAATTTTGCGAACATTATAAGAATGTTACATTTGAATGTTCTCTGAAGATTCTAAAAGAAGTGATAACATAAAAAAAAAAAAAACATGAATAAACCCAGCTAAAATTTCAGGTATTAAATCATTTCAGAAATTATGCATACGTCATGTTTTGTTTTGTTTTTTTGTGCTAACATTTTGAGAACATATTACTAAAAGAGATAACTCTGAATGAAAAGTTCTGGAAGAACATTTATTTATAAATATAAGAACCTTGATAGAATGTTAGTATAGAAAGTTCTATAAAGATTTCTGATTAGTATACCGTGATTTTTTTATACTGTACTTTTTTTTCAAAGTTAATATTGCTTTATGTAGTACAAGAAATTACTGTTTTTACAATTTCATCTTCAATGTGTGATTTGCCTTTTCTTTGTAATTACTTGTGATATTTTTTTTTCCATAAGAGATTGGTATGTTGTGTATATGTCTGGTGAGTTCTGAAACCTTAACAATAGGTCTCTTGAGTTGTCTTGACCGTCAAGGTCAGTGTGAGATCTTCTCTTAGCTCACTAGTGAATGTTGAATCGGTGATTGCCTCTGACCTGCTCTCTCTCTCTCCCTCCCTCTCTCTCTCTCTCTCTCTCTCTCTCCCTCTCTCTCTCTCTTTCTCTCGCACACACACACACACACACACGCACACGCACACACACAGATCTTGCTGTGTTTCTTTTGGACGGGGCGACCTGTCACCTCCCCTGCCAGAGCCTCACTATCACCACAATGATGATCCGCAGCCCAAGCATTACCCAACCTTGGCCCACAGGAAGTTCTGACACAAACCTGGAGTGCACTCACACTAATGCATATATTCCTCTCTTATTTTCCGTTCCATAACATTTTCTTAAAAAATATAAAAACTGGCGTGGGTCACGGGTACCAGAATGCCAGTTTATGACTCAAAGTTAGTGCCCGCTGTCAAGAGAACCCTGGTGACTGATGAAACAAATGGACAGTTAACATTTATTTTTATTTTAACAAGGCTGAGCATTAATCAGCAAGAGCGTTTAAATATTTGCAACTTGTCCTACAACATTTCACATGCAGTGGCTTCAAAAGGTATTTGGACACTAAAGTCACATTTACAAATGTCTGAATGTCACTGTATTAGATAATAAAATACAGTATAAAACCAAGTGACGTTTATTTGAATGTAAGCTCAAACGCACTTACAAAATTACGCAACTATAGCTATGGGCCATTGTATTTATTGCATTATTTTTATACACTGATACTTTTAAATTTCTTATTAATATTTTAAATGAGTTTTAATATTAATATTTCATATTTTAATTTTAGTTAAAATTTTGTTAATAGTTACAATAAAGTCCCATTGTTTAAAACATGTAGAAATGTATAGATTACATGGGTAACCCTCATTCCCTGAAGGTTACATACGTAACCTAGATGTTCCCCTTTAGTCGTGTCACTCCGACATATCATATAGGAACAGACCCGTAGAAGAGACCACGAACCTGTGGCCATACTACGCAGAGACCCCCGTGCTGACAGGCAATTATGCCAGCAGAGGAGTCTGATGGCATGCACAACAAATCTCTTGAGTGAGCCATTAGCAGCCAGTCATCGAGATAGTTAAGGATGCAGATGCTCATCTGCCAAAGAGGGTATAGGGCACCCTCCACGAACTTTATAAAGACGCTGGGAGAGAGGGACAGGCCAAATGGGACGACCCGGTACTGATACGCTCGAGCCTTAAGATGCGTTTTGGGGTGAGCATCTTGAACGGCAGCCTGAAAAGGGACCTATTCAAGCTCGTAGATCCAGGATGGGTCTCAACCCACCGCTCTTTTTGGGCACGATGAAGTAAGGATGGTAAAACCGAGCGGACAGTAGTGTAGCGGATGGCTCTGTACCTGGGCTGGTACAGGTTCTTAGCTGAGTCGCTATAGGGGAATCAAGACCCCAGGAACCAATCATTCAGCCTTGAGGGATCGGACGGGGGCACACAAGGTACCTCCAAACCTATTCCCTCGTAGGCTCGGATGAGCATAGCTGACAGTTCTGCGTCCACCACAGATGGGGCACTGGCCCGGCATGAGTTTTGCCTCACTAGCCGACTATCCCTCTGACGCTGCAGAAGACATCCTCCTCTCTGGGTGCACTAAAGGAGACGCTTGGCCCAGTGTGTGGAGAAGCAGTCTCTTCTGGGAGCACAACAGGACTATGCGGTGGGGCAGAAGTCTGCGGGGCTTTTACACCCGACGTACATTCTGGACGATCACCATGAGGTCCCCCAGACGCCTTGCTGTAGCAGCCGAAAAGCCAGAATGGCTTACCGACTTACCACGGGAAGGACTTGAGGGGAGCTGTTTCGCATACGAGAGGTGGGACCTCAATGTAACCATGGTAATCCGTTCACAATGAACACATGAACCATCCACGAAAGCTGCCTCAAAGTTTTCTCAGCCCAGACACGTGAGGCAGCAATCATGCTTGTCCAAAGGGGTGAGGAAAGTTCCACACCCTGAAGCGGACAGTCGGAATGACGTTTCACAGTGATAAATTGCTATTTTTTTCTCCTGGATTGCCCAGGGAAGACCTCTCGCGGCAACTCTGTGCACTCAGTAGGTCTATGGAATGCAAAAAGCTGGTACAGTCGGCCTTTAAAAAGGCCACCAGCCACCCAATAAACACTGTCAGGCAAGACAGAGTATGATCTTGCAGGAACTATTTTAAAGATGATCTTCTCCATCTCCAAACTGCAAAGCCGAGGGTTCTCTAGCTCAGGAACGCCGAAGGCTCCGAAGCGAAAGTCTGCAGGTGCACTGTGCATCCATGCCCTCTTATACTCATGTAGTGATGAGGCGCAGCTGGATGCAGTCTGTGCATGCCAATGTTCAATGGCCTTTTTTTAAAGCTCAAAGGTGATTGGTCTCTCATGCGAGTTCCCATATGTAAAGTTGGAGTGACTTGACTAAAGGGGAACTATAATTTTTACAGTGTTTTTATTTTATTATTTTTTTTATTTTTCGTTTATTTATTTATTAATTTTTTTATGTGTTTGATAAATTAAACAGGGCATTAAAATTAGCATTAACTTAGATATAATACTAAGATATAAGATATACATTATGAAAACGTATGAATTGAACAATAAATAACATTTTTGGTTCCCTTTTATCGATTTTGTTTATCATTTTAATTAGTTATTGTTTTTGTTTCTTTGTTATTTATAACATTATTTTTGCTATTTAAATAATTTTACTACATCAAGTTAAAGGTAATGAAAATAAGCCTTTGTTGTGTATGAATTAAAAAATATATATTTTATATATGACATAATATATTTGATATGTGACTGTAACGCTCCTGACTGTGTCTGTGTTTGTTTTCTACTCCCCACGTGCTTTGTCTCTGTGTGACCCAGTTTCTGTCTGATTATCAATTATGTTCAGGTGTGTCTCATTTGTGTGCTCTATTTAATGTCTGTTCAGTTTGGTCTCTGTTAAGCTGAAAAACAGCTTATTTTTTATATAATGCAGTGACATCCAGACATTTTAATGTCTTTTTGGGCCACTATAGTTATGTAAAACTGCATGATTGACCTGTGTAACAAAGAGACCAGAAGCAGGATTACTGCTGTCTCAGAGTCACATATATCACATTAAAAACTGAAACTAAACATGCCCTGTTTTTGGAGAGGAACAGGAAGTGGATAAATCTCACTCCTGCAGCCGCCAGGACAGCGTGAACCTGTACAGCATCTTCTCGGCTCAGATTTCACTGTAAGAACAGTGATAAACTGTGAATAGAAAAAGCAGAGAGGTGAATCACACACAGACCAGGGTTTAGGGTCGACACTCATTTCTATAATATTCTCTAAAAGAAAAATTCTATAGAGGGCATTTTCACTGTTACAATAATTTTATCATAATGTGCAAAGCCATTTGTAGGTTGACTTTCTGCGTTCCTAAGACTGTATGTGGCGCTAAAATTTATAACTCTGACTTTATATCTCACAATTATGACTTTATATTTTGCAATTATGACTTTATAGCTCGCAATTGTCACAGTTATGACTTTATAACTCACAGTTATGAGAAAAAAGGCAGAAATTGTGAGATAAAAAGTCACAATAACCTTTTTTTTTTTTATTTAGTGGCAGAAACGGGCTTCCATTCCAGATTGATGCAAACTTCTGGATCAGACTATAAAAATACAGCACTCTATGGTGCCTTTCCACAGAGGTTGATTATGTACTTCTCCTTAAATTAAAAAAATGGTCTATCAACATTGGCTATCAGCCTTTGATTAGTCAGTTCTTTCAATACTAATTGCAATTGACAGTACTTTTATTCACTTTTACTGCAAGTTGGCTAAATCAAAACACTTTCCCCCTCTTTTTTTCCTTTACATCTTTTCTTTTTCCCCCTCTGTCCTCTTCTCATCTTCATTGAGCCGTGTGGTTTTGGAGCGGTTTCAATCCCACCAGTTCCTGTTGTGGCGAACTCTACTATTACTAGAACTATAGACGTAATCAATATTTTGTGAATGGTGACCTCCAGTTGAGTTTATGGTGGATTGAAATGTCATTGCAATTTGGTTGACATCCCTTCATTAGTTTCTCTCCCTCTTTGTATTTTCTTCAGCTGTGTGCGGTTAAACTGATGCGATCCCACGGCGACTATTAATCATGGGCTGAATGAGTCAGTGCGTGTCGACTGTGTACAGAAGGATAAATTCCCCCCGGACGTTCCTCAGACGTATAAACTCATTTCTTGAGATGTGCCAAACAATATACACAAATGCAGAAGCCTTTTTTTGTGAATTAAATTAAATCTAGCCAGAAATATGGCAGATGTTAAGCTGTGAAACAAACTATTACACCTAGAATGCATTGCGTAATTGCGAAACACATTTTGTAGTGTAATGATGTATAAAATCGTATTGCATAGCTATTTTTTGCTCCCTTGTGTAGTGAAGGGTTTCAACTCTGCGTTTCAACAAGAGATTGATTTTATGAAAAGAAAAGCGTGTGTGTGTGTGCGTGCTTTCCTTCCTCCTTTTATTTTCATGCTTAAATGTGAAGCATGTTTTGAGATGGCTACTATTAGAAAGCATTTGGCTGAAGCTGAAAGTTAAAAGGCTGTGTGAAAGACAAGAATCAGCGAAAGAGAGTGGAAATGTTGTTCAGATTTAGAACGTAATAAATACAATATTCACACACGCTCTCACCACATTCATCTTAGTTAGGAGAAGCTGTTCTAGCATGTGCAGCCTGTTGGACAGATTTCTCTAAAGTTGAGGACTGAACAGACTGTTTCAGTAATCACTCCACATGCGCCACATGTCCATTCATCATCATTACCACAAAACCCGGTGCTCCAGGCAGGTATTTCAACCTGCTGAAGGAAATATTGCTAGTCCTTTCTTTTTTTTCTTTTGCACTGAATACTAGACTCTTTATTTGGGATATGCTGTTTCTGTGGTGAGATAAAGTCACAATTACCTATTTAATTCCTCAGTGAAACAAGCAAAAATCTGAATAGTTTGTAAAAGAAGTTTCTTCTTCTCACCAAGGCTTAATTTATTTGAGTAAAAATACAGTAAAATCAGATATATATTGTGAAGTTAGGCTTGTATCACAATTTAACTTTTGTATTTGAATATATAATTTATTTCTGAATTTTCAGCTTACTTATTTAGACTTCAGTGTCACACGATCCTTCAGAAATCCTTATGTGCTGACTTAGTGTTCAAGGTATATTTTGCATTCTAAATAGAACAGCATCTTTCGATACATCGTCTTACTTTTGCTAAATTTAATGCTTTCTTGCTGAAAAAAAAAGATAATTAAAAATAAATAAAAAAACAATTGTGCACAACCAGATACAAATGATGTAACTTTTCACTTCCAGCCTCTTGTTTCTAAGTGCAGCATCAAATTCATAATTTGCGCATTTTGTAACATAAACACACTTACATCACCTACATCACAACACTACTTTAAGACATTAACACTTTGTTATAATATGGCAGTGAACAGATTTTCTTATTAGGCGGTGATGTTAAATCAAGTACTTAATCCTTGGATAAGTGATGAAGTCTTCATTAGTCATATTTTATAATAATAATAATCTTCTTTCCAAGATCGGCTCTCAAGAAGTCAACTTGCCTGCAGCGCTTAGAAACAAATAACAATGTGCAAACAAAAACACATTTAATCTCTCATAATTACCTCTGACACCATAATCCTTTTATACGCTTTGCTGCCTTTTTGCCCAAGGAGAGTTTTAATGAGTGTCTAAACATGTTCTGATTCTCCACACACACAGAGAGAGAGAGACTGATATCTGATATTTTGACACGTATCTGTTCAGTTCAGTCTGCTGAATATTTGCTTTGGATTTGAAAGTCTTTCTTTTCTGTTTACAGATGCCTGGTTGTTTGACAGTGTTAATGCAGAATAGATTTGCTAGTATGAACTGAATGTTTGGAATCCTGATTTTTGAGTGCATGGCCTTGCATCCAGTTAAACCTGAAAAGACTGGTCTTGCCCAAGCAGACGTTAGGCAGGCTTCATCTGTTTCTCCTGCGGGGTCGGGTCTCCTCCTCTGGAGGTCTTGTGGAAGCATGCGGTAATAATGAGCTCTTAATGAGCCTGTCAGTTTCACTGTCAAACAGCTGCTTCCTCGTCAAGAAACCTGAGATGGAGGATAAAAACTGTAGAGTGAAAAATTAATGGAAGAGGGACTCAGCGAAGAGTTGACATTCGGGTTTTGATAATATGAGATCTATAAACAAGCAAGCCCATTGAGTTTGCAGTGTCCTGCAGTGGGCTCTTTTGAATCACAATTTATCATCATGTTTCATCATTGTTCATCGTGTTACTTTTGGGACATTTGGTGTAAAAATAAGCACAGTGCTTATATACACTACCAGTCAAAAGTTTGCAAACAGTAAGATTTGTAATATATTTTAAAGATGTTTCTTACGTTCATCAAGGCTGCATTTATTTGATCAAAAATACAGGGGAAAAATAAATATTGTGAAATATTATTACCATTTAAAATAATGTGTGTCTTATTTTAATGTACATTAAATATAATTTTTTTCTGTGCTGCAAAGCTGACTTTCCATCAGTTATTACTCCCGTCTAGAAATCATTCTAATATGCTTATTTATTATTAGAATTATCAGTGCTGGCAAAGTTATGAAGGCAAATTTATTATTATTATTATTATTATTATTATTATTTTTTTTACATTTTTACACCTCCTAGCTGAATAAAAGTTTTAATTTCTTTTAAATAAAAAAAGAATAAAGATTTACTGACCCCAAACATTTGAATGGTTAAAAAGTATTTCTATTTAAAATAAATAATCTTCTTTTTAACATTTTATTCATTCAAGAATCATTAAAAAAATAGCCCCCTCCCAAAAAAAAAAACACACACACATATATATATATATTACACACACATATATATATATATATATATATATATTAAGCAGCACAACAGTTTTCAGCACTGATAATAAATCAGCATATTATTATGATTTCTGAAGGATCATGTGACACTGTATACTGGAGTAATGATGATGCTTTAATGTAAAATTCTGCTTTACATTACAGGAATAAATGAGATTTTTGATCAAATAAATGCAACCTTTATGAACATAAAAAAACATCTTAAAAATATTTAAAATAATACTATTTCCAAACATTATTTATCAGAACATACTTTTAATAAGTTTGCATATCATATTGTCATTAACTCATAACTGTCAGAGAACAGTGCATTCACAACATGCTGTTTCATTCAAGAGTGTACAGTTTTGATTCATGCAGCAGATAACAGATGCTTAATAGTTTGATCTTAATTATTGCTAGAGACATTTTAGTAGTTGCTGGATACTGGTAGGGACATGTCCTCAGCATCCCTATTAAATTCTGAACCCTTACAAAGTAGAGACACCTGCTTCCAACACCCTCCAGAAATAACAGCGGGCCGGGACAGTGAAGGAATGAGCAAGCTAAGGGTATGTTCTCCTTTAAGCCTGCCAAAACGCTTCTAGACCTGCAGATGACCCACGAACACAGCAAAACAAATACAGAGTGAGATGAAGGGTGGAGAACTGGATAATAGGATAGTGGAAGGGATAGAGAAGTGATTTTCCGAACAGTAAAACTCCTTGGGGAAGAGAAAACATACTCAGGCAGGCACAGAATAATAATTTCTCAGCAAATAGAGCTCTTTGTAGCGGAGCAGCTTCTTTAGCTTTGCTTCAGTTTGTTTCTCTGTACTCTTTTTGGCTAGTTTGACAGCTAATGTTTCCTAGAGTTGAGAGGCTTGACACACAGTTAAAGACAGGAATAGAAAGATTTTGCTTCGCCTACACATAAGGTACATTCTTTCAAGGCTCAAACCCTTCAATGTCAAGTTTTTATTTCTTCCTTAAAACTTAGAACTAAACATATACTTTGCGGAAGGAATATAAATTGTAAAAAAACAACATTTATAATGTAGCACTATATTTATATTTCAAATAAATTTCTAGTTTCCACAAAATTATGAAACGCTGATAATAATAATAAAAATATTTCTCAAATGTAGCATATTAAAATCATTTCTAAAGGGTCATGTGACACTGAAGACTGGAGTAACGATGCTGAAAATTCAGTTTTTTTATCACAGGAATAAATTATATTTTAACATATATTCAAATAGAAAACTGTTATTCTTAATGGTAGTAATATTTTTGAATTTTACTGTATTGCTATCAAATAAATGCAGCCTTTTTAATCATTACAGTGTATACAGGCTCTCAAAAAACGATTGAAGCACCATAAAAGCATACTATATAGTGTATAAAGTATATTGTAAGTCTATAACATACATATTTATTGTAATAATTTCCCCAACACTGTCCATTATGATCTTGCAAGTTGCTTTTTGGTGCATCACTGCTGTATAATTAATTTTGTTATGCTTTTGTCATGTGACCGCATGTAAACACCACAAAGTTGTGTTTATACTTCATTAACCATGACTTTCAGAGCTGAGGTGTGTCATTTAACAAATTGGAAGCAAATCGCCAATAATGATCTTTGTACAGTTCAGTTTATGTTCATGCTGATGATGATAAAGCAGTTTATGAAAAGACAGATTTGCATGACCAAAATTCACCATCACAGGATTGATAAAATGGATAAAGCTTCAGTTAAACACCTAATGCAAAGCTTTCCGTCTTTGTTGAAGGAATATGACACTGCTAATGTGCTCATTTTACATCATCATCACGATTTGCAAATTCATAAGTGATGAACACCGTAAAATCAGAAAAACAAACCCAATGAGGTCAATTGTGATGAGATGTGGTTGATGACGTTATGCGATCCCGTAACCCTTTGTCCAAACCTAATGTTACCATCAGTGCTATGAATGTACAGATTCAACCGCCATGTGTTCTGTATCTGCTGGAGTGCTGGAAACTATTAGACTCTTATTGTCAGATTATTTACTCTATGTTTGATATATGGGTTGCTCTCAGGAACCGAAATAAATGTTCACGCTGAAGCGAGTGGGTAGATATCCAGTATGACATTTTATTCCATCACTGTCCACATTATAAAGGAGACAGTCCAAGGGCACACAGTGTACTGTACATCTGCAAATATACACAACACCAGCTGGCCTATGAGGACCAGACAGAGCTTTATAGACATCCATCTTTGTTGATTCAAAAGTGGAGAGCACAAGTCAGGGCATATATGACCTCAAAGCACATGTGACAAATGTCTCTTTTAATCTCTGGTTTAATGTTATCAGCCCGTGATCTGCTGTAAAACAATTCAGAGCTGTATGCTGTAAAGAAATGTGGCTCATGTAATGTTAATGAAAGGGGTTCGTGACAATTTATTCTGCTCATGTTGACCCTGATAATGCTGTTGGCTGTTAAGTTTGTCTTAAATTTTGTTTCCATGGTTTGTGGATTCTTGGTTAAGTCCATAAAAGCTCTTAGGCCTTATTAGACAGACAGAAGTATGAGTTACAATGTCCTGTATATGAGTTTTTTGTTTATCTCTAAATTAGTAGCAGCTTCACTTGTTTAAGATTAGACTATCAGGATAGAAACCTATCAACAATAGAGGTTATGATTAAAAAATACGTTATAAGTATTTTTTTTAAATGTAAAAAAAAACAAAAAAAAAATAAATCAATTTTATTAAAATTATAATATATTTAATATAAACATTAGATATGTGTACTGATGTTTGAATTTTATATAATTATATATTTGTTATATTATAAAAAAGTATTTTTTATTTACATTTACATTTTTATTTTTCATTGTTTTAATTGAAATTAATTTGCTAGAAAATAAAAATAATTTAGCAAAAGGGTTTTGCTAAAAACAAAAATTATTTAAGCAACAGAAGTTGCATTACATTGGAATAAAAAAAAAATCATTAGTAATGTTTTCGAATATTTTTTCATGAAAAAAGTATGTGTGTGTGTATATGTGTATGTATATATATATATATATACACACACACACACACATAAATATAGTATGTGTGTGTGTTAATGTATTTGATTTCTCTTTACTTTTTATTAGTTAATTTCTTTAGGACACTAAGAATGTTTATAACATGGAGAAAGCAGTTCCCAAGTAATAAGTACTGTTTAAATGTTTCAAAGTTAAAATTTTATAGAAAATATCTACTTTAATAGATAAGTATTTGCAATTTAGATGTGGCTTGCAAAAAAAAAAAAAAAACAACATAATACATGACATAATTACTTCTGAAAGGTGATTATTGGAACAATGTTTGTTTATTTTGCAATGGTGAAGTTCTGGCATCTACTAGATCTAATCATCATGTGGCGTCTACTGCCTTTAGTTTAACCTTTCAGTCAAAAAGCTCTTTCTGAAGTAAACAACAAAAAACACAGTTTTAAAAGAAATCTCAAAGTGGCAGTGCCATTATATCACACAGTCCCAGTTAATGTTTAGACTCTCAAGCATGTTGTATTTACAGACTCAAAGACTCCAGACAGTTTAGTCAGGTCAGCAGCTGGGCAGAGCAATGAGTTTCCTTGTAAAGAGATGATGTGAACCTTTGAAGAGCGACGGAGTCAGGTCAAGGTTGGTCAGTTTCAAATGAATGTGGATTTTCTGTTCCCTGTCTGTCAGTCACTATAAGTTATGGCATAATGACAGACTGGGGTCTTGCCTAGAGCCCTGATTCGCTCTGCTTAAGAGAAAATGGCTATGAAAATTGGCAAGTGGTTAAACAATCCTGAGCCACACCCTTCATCTGTGTATAAAAAGGCTAGGTGTTTCACAAAAGAGCATTTTCTGAACACGGTCATTTTGCATCTTTTTTATGTCAATGTTTTGCCATATCCTTTTGTGTGCGGGCATTACCTGTCTCCCAAAGATGGCCACGAAGTTTGTCTTCACTGTCTGGGTCTCTAGCATGCTGAAGATGCCTTTGTGGAGGTAGGATGTCCTGAGGGTGACTGTCAGTGCCACTTCGCCAGTTTCGGACCAGTCACCTCTCCCACAGTAGCTGTCCTGTCAGGTTTTGGGATACCCCCATCTCCCAGGTTGGCCTGTTCGGTGACACAGTCAAGGATTTTGCGAGGCAGTTCTCGGCAGTCCAGCAGCAGACCAAGGCGAACCAGCACATCCTCCCCCGACATGATCCTCCATCTGCCATCACTCCACTGCGGATCACGCCTTGACGCCGAGGGCGCCCTCTTGCGGTGACAACACCTGCTCTGCCTTGTGCTGAGATACAGCCGAAGTCGACGCGCCAAGCCGCCCACGGGTCTGTGGTCTCCACAACATCACCAAAAGTGCAATTTCTTTGTCCTCTGGGCCTCAGTGCTCATGGGTTGACTGTAAGTGACGCTCCGCTTCCTCACTCTTGCCCACAGCACCACATTTCACCAATGGCCAAGAGACGGCGTTTAGGGATGCACCGTTTCCCCATGTGTCTACCAGACAGTCTGATGGTGGACAACCAGAACTCTATGCTTTCTTTACCTCTCAGTTCGATTGTTCATCGCTGCACACCCCTTGGTCTGGATGCGTGGATCTAGCCAATCGCTGTGGCTTATTCGGGTAATTCGTCTCAGTTTCGCAATCCAGATCGGCGTTCAAAATGCTCACGTAGAAACATTGTCAAGTGGATTTAGCCTCGAGATTGGTTTGCAGCGATCGAACTGAAGGATCCGTCCTTCCATACGTCAATTCTTCCGAGACACAGACCGCTTCTGTGGTTTGCATTCAAGGGTTGAGCATGGCAGTATAAAATCCGCTTTGGGCTTTCCCTGTCTCGGCGGGTCTTTACGAAGGTCACAAGAGAAGTGCGAGCACAGGGACATGGTGCTGCAGCACCTTAGCCAGTTGGGGCTTCGAGTCAACTGTGAAAAGTGCAAGTTCTCCCCTTTGCAGAAAATCTCTTTTCTCTGTGTGGAGTTAGACTCAGTGTTTATGAAAGTGCGTCTCTCAGAGGAATGTGCACAGTCAGTGCAGAACTCCCTGAGTTCCTTCAGAGGCAGAACAGTGGTTCCACTAAAACAGTTTCAGAGGTTCTTGGGGCATATGGCATCCGTAGGCACAGTCACGCCACTCAGATTGCTTCATCACTTGACCACTGGGTACACTCTTGAGTCCCAAAATGGGCATGGCACAGTGGGACACTCCGTGTGATGGCTACTGCTGACACATATTGGTCGGCTCTGTATCGTATCTGTATCGTACATCAACCACCAAGGGGGTCTATGATCACACCACATGTCACAAATGTCTCCTCAGCAAATCTGATTAAGGGGTGGCACCTGTTGCCTCTTTAAACCCGAATGAAGGGGTTCGGCTCAGGATTGTTTAACCACTTTTCATTGGCGTTTTGTATTAAACAGAGTGAATCAGGGCTCTAAGCAAGACCCCAGTCTCCATTCCCTCCATCAGGGGCCGAGGGTTACATACGGAACCAAGACGTTTTGTGTGCGAAGGTGGCCTGCAGTATTTGACACGGTGCTTCACATCCGTAAGGTTGGTAAGCTGCCACAGCTGTGAGGGGGGATCTGGAGCTGCTTCTGATTAGTCCATTCCCCATTTCCCAGCACTGAAATTTGCTATCTGTCATGTCAGCACCTGGCTTGCATTACCTTCGGTACCTCCTCCTGTCCTTCTCTCCGCCTTCGTCCGTCTAGAAACCAGAGTGATGGAGACCAGCTAAAAGGGCTGCAGGTATTAACATCAGTGATCTTTTTATTCAGCATTTAACATAAGAGACATTTTGCAGTGAAATGTTGATCTCTAAGATTGTTTCATTTTAAGACTTTATGAGCTTTTTTCACATATAGGACATGGTAACATGACAGGAAACATCTTAGAAAATATCATAGAAATTTCATTTTGACATAGGACTTGTATTTTATGGTTAGAATACTTTTTGAAGGCAAGATTCCACCAGAAATCACAAATGTTCTTAGATTTGCAAACATCGCTGTTTTTTTTTGAGCTGGCTCTTCGTGAGGTGAGGCCACAGTCAGTTCTGTTTTCAAGAAGGAGATTTTTGAGGTCTTTTTAACAGGCTTATAGGGAGCTCAATAACTCAAATGAGATTCTGGGAAAGGCTGGCAGCACCTCAATAATAACTAGGTGAACAATGTTACAAAATTGCCAGGAACTTGAAGCCCGTGTTCTCTCACTCGCCACTGCCATCAACTTTTACTGGGAAATTTTATTTTGATAGAAGGGCTAAAAAGGATTTACCATGATTGTGTATAATCTAAAGGTTCTTTATTTGGCATTGATGATTCCACACTGATGCTTCACATACAACCTTTCCATTTCACACACACACGTAGAAAGGTTTTTCAAGTTCACTCTTAAGAATAAAGGTTTAAAAAGTGGGTCCATTTTTGGCTCCACAAAGAACCTTTCAAATTATATTATTTTTCCGTTATAGTTTCTAAAAGAATTTTTTTTTCTTAATGAACATTTAAAGAACCTTTTGTTTGCAAAATGGAAAGCGCCTATGGATGTTAAACATTCTTCATGGAGCCGCTGATGCCAATAAAGAACCTTGCACTAAGAAAAATGGGTTCTCTTAAGACCTGCTCACTGAAAAGTTCTTTAGGTAACCAAAACTAGTTCTTCTGTGACATCACTGTAAAATACACCCTCTTTTGCAGCCTTTATTTTTAAGAGCATCCTTGCAATATCATGATAAAGTCACTTAAATAATCAATATACTGTATAAACGTTGTTTATTTTTTGCACAGACAAGGTTAGTAAAACCAGTCAGAATTGCTGCCAGCGGTCACAAAGGAGCTTAACTTTTACTGTTGACTCAGGACTTAACCATTAACTAAGCCTGAAGTCCAGCAGAGATGAGTGTGTTATTGTAGCTGTGTTCCTGCTGTGTGGATGTGTCAGGATGACTGTGATCTATGAGGGTTATCAACTGGCCAGCGTCTCTGTTCTGGACGGTGATAAAGAAGCTTTTAGCATGGTGTGGGTGAAGTCTAAATGGATCAGTCTTAGGGGAGGACGTCACTAACAGCCCAAACATTGGCACAGCTTCAACTGAATGCTCACAGAAACGCAAGCTTTTAAAAATAGCGATTTTTAAGTCAAGCTCCTTTGGTTTCTTTAATCCTCTCCTAAATCAAACCACAGTGTAATTATGACCACTGAAATGTCTTTTATCTTTCATCCATATGACCCTGTAAAACCTATAATACACCACTAAAGTAAAGGGGAATGTTGAGTTAATTTGGGATCTTCTGACAGGCAAGTACAGTACTTCTGATTATCATTTTTCCCTTAAATGGACTCATGAACGTGTCTGACCACTGTGTGGCACTGCAGAGCATCTGTTTGAAATCTGATCTTTTAACTATACAAATGTTTTATTTTATCCACCTAGAAACTAAGAAAGCATTTGATGCATTTGATAATAGACTGCCGATAATTCAATAAACAATGTCATTGTATAAGTGGTAATGTTGGTGAATACAATTTTAAATTAGATCACGGTGCATTAATGCTAACAAATAAATCTTTTATTTAAAAAATACTTAAGATAAAAAAAACTTAAAAAAAAACTAAGATTAATGCTGTGTGAGTGTTGCTTTCCTATCGAATATATTTTAAAATATTTATTTCTTATTGAAGTTATTCCCTGTGATCAAATCTGAATTTTCAGCCTAATTACTTCACTTTTCTGTAACACATGACACATTCTTCAGAAATCATTCTAATATGCTGCTTGGATGATCAAGAAACATTTCTTTATCAATCAATATTCTTTATAATATATTTAATTCTTTTAATAAGCATATTTAATTTAATAAATAAAATTCAGCAGCATTTATTCAAAATATTTTTATTTTATTTATTTATTTATTTATTTATTTACATAAATGTCTTAGTTGTTTTTTAATCAGTTTAATGCATCCTTGTTGAATTAAATGATTTATTAATATATTTTTCTTTTTTTTATTACAGACAGGTTACCATTTATTATGCAGTCTGTGATTAATTTGCCTCAGAAATATTATAATATTTAAAATATTTTTACATTCCCAGATTTTCCTCATGCTCACAGAAGAAACCAATCCACTAGCTCACTAGCTGGTTTAGATTTTCACATGTTGAAAGGATGTCAACCAACTTCAGTTTTTTAGACCGATCATTGGTCCCTTAAGACAGCTAGAGAATGTCAGTGAAAAGATTGGATATCTGAATACTACTTAAATATTTAAAAATCTGATCCCGTTAGCGGTTGTTTGAACCATTGTCACGAGAGCTGTCAGAAAACGTCCAAGCTAAATTCAGCACCACACACAGACACGCATAAAAACGGAAGCCGTAAAGGCACTGCCATATTCGACCGCTCCAAAATACACTAAATTAATCTGCCTGAACTTGTGATTTATTCCCAATGAAAAACTTCAAAAGGTCTGAAACTTGACCTGCGTGTGTCTTAAAGACCACAGTCTCTACATGAAAAATGTGGAGCGTGAATAAGGAGAATGACAGCTGAAGGGGATTTTATTAGTCTGGGCATGAAACTAATGTGCCCTTGATGACAAACCCTGGACAGTGAAGATAATGAACACGTTCATGGTCTTTTTTGAAGACCTTCTACTGACTTCTAGTGCTTTTAATTGAAGCTAATGGCTAAGATTTGTGTAAATTCTTGCTGCTGTTTTTTAAAACAAATGGCTCAATCAAAAATGAAAATTTGCTGATAGTGTACTCACCCTATGAATGAATATTGCACTTATATAGCGCTTTATCATGTATGGCCATACACCCAAAGCGCTTTACAATCATGTGGGGGGTCTCTCCTCAACCTATGGGAACAGATTTGATGAAATCCCTTGTTCAGCAATGGATGCTCTGTAGTGAATGGATGCCAACAGAATAGGAGTCCAAACAACTGATAAAAACATCACAATACTCCACAAGTAATCCACACCACTTCAGTCCACCCATTAACATTTTTCATTTATGTATTTTAACTTTATATTCTTTTATTAATTATATTGCATCTTACCTTTAGATTCCAAAATACTAATCCATTAGTGTTGTTGTATTATATCAGAATCCTCTGACAAATCTGTTCAGGACTGTTTTCCCTTGAGAATGGTGCAGATTTCTGTCCTGATTTAGACGGGACGAAACTTTTTCAGTGGAGAAAACATCATTATGGATAGAGGACTCACATTTTAGCCATAAACAACAGTTTTAAAGTTAAAAAATATCCCAGTGATGTATTTGTTCATTATGAACACAGTTTTTTGCTTCACAATATACTCGACTTGAGTGATGTGAATTACTTGGATCCACTGGATTATTGTGATATTTTAATCAGCTGTTTGGATTCTCATTCTAACGGCACCCATTCACTGTAGAAGATCCATTGTTAAACATGTCATGTCATCTAGCTCTTCTTGGATGGCTTGAGGATGAGTAATGTTCAGCTATTCCTATAAGCAACTGGATTTTCACTCACACAACTTACTGAAAACATGTACCATTTCAAAAATATAACACAGAAATATGTGAGCAACCACCCAGAATGCATACTAACTTACCCCATAAATACACATTTTTAGATTTCATTTAAGGTGTTATTTGGCACATTTATGAGCTTTTTTTTATACTAATGAGGACCATCTTGCCAAGTGGGTTTTAAGAGGTTTTACTGTATTTTGGAGGACCTTTTCAAAAATTTGGCTTTCATAAGTAGACCATATAGTGAAACACACACAGCCCACCCTGGCACTTATATTGCCGGCTGGGAATTTATATTGCCTTCTGAATAAAATAGCAAGTAGACTTTTTGATTGAGAAGGGCCTCATACCTCATTTACATCGAGGTTGTTTTTACGAGTGTTTAGTAATAGCTGGTCTCATTCGCTGCTTCTGGAGCTCCATCTGCATCTGAAACAACATTGAGTCACTATGAATCACATTTTTAATGGTTCTTTTTTTACATTAAGTGGTTTAAGTTACTTAAACCAGCTGTGCATACGGCTTTCTTGTAGTGTGTTACCGGGTTAGGTGGGTTAAGATGATATGCCTGTGGAAACATTGTGGAAGAGATTACTGTGGTCTGTGTTTTAGTCAAAATGCACATAAGGTACCTTTATAATCATAAATGGGTCAGTCCTGTAATACCTTTTGAACTTTAAGTGACGTTTTGCTATAAAAACATTTCCAGCCTTTCAGAAATCTGCTTCGTTCAGGCAGTTTAACTCGATTTATTATCATTTAATTATTTGCAAAATGACAAGAACATGCATGTTCTGAAGAGAGAAGTTACTGAGGTTAATAACAAGCTATATTTTGTGAACCCTGGTTGTTTCTTCGGAAAAAAAGAAGAAAAACATGAACAACAAAATGTCTCTTCATTGACTATGATGTCATTAGGACTTTTGTTAGTTAAAGGGATTTGACAGGATGGAAAGTATATTAAAGACACAGGAAAAAATAATTCCGAACTGAAACAGTCTTCCCAAGAAAACATGTTTTGGAAGCATTAAGAAGGTAAAAATAAACACATGGAAAATGTGATAATAATTTATTCATATTCAAAGTGACCAAAAGGACAAAAAAACACTCAAAAGGATAAGTAGCTGATATGATTTCATTTGTAAAATTTAAAACGAACATGAAAACAAAGACATTTCAATGAAATGAGCGTCTTTTGGACCTTCGGTTTAGAAAAGGAAGAAAAAAAAAATCACAATTTCCACAAAAATATTGAGGAGCTGTCATAATAATATATTTCTCAAGCAGCAAATCAGCATATTAGAATGATTTCCGAATGTGGCATTGAAGACTAGAGTAATGATCCTTTGCATTACAAGAATAAATCATATTTTAATATTAAACTATAAAACTGTTATTTAAAAGTGTAATTGTATTTTAACCATTTTCCTGTATTTTTTATTAAATAAATGAGTGACGATGTTACACACAAAACGCATTGGAGATCTTGCACTATATCTTTGAGACATTTGTGTTTATACAGCATGTAATTACATATTAAATGTTTCCTTATGAATGGAGCATATCTATAAGGGAAAGGGGGCATCAGAGTTGGGTTTATTTCGTGAAGTTTCTTAGTGTTATAAATCAGTGTGTGAAGTAAATGTGCATTCTTGCTGTCAGAGGTTATCCGTTCAGCCTCACACTGATCCACAGATAAAGCACACAACAGGAGGTGTCGTGATAGATCTGCACGCTGATAGCATGAACGCGGCGCCACGTCTGTCCTGAATGGCTCTGTTTTGATATGGATGAAGCGGATCTGGATGCCGTACAGTCAGTCAAGCAGCTCATTCGTCCTGCTGCTCAAGACACATCTGCTGAAGATGTGTCTTGTTGTGAGGCCTAACTCACAGAAATCTAGTTATTTAATCGATAATTGAGAATCCCTTTAAAAATGCATGAATGCTACTGTACAGGCATGTTCTGATCTCCCATGTGAACTCTTTCTTTATGAGTGTGATTTAGTATCAAAATCTGGCAACTCAAGAGTTGTGGGAATTCGAGACAGGCACTAAATGTGTCATTTACTGGTGATTTGTATTCATTAAAGAGGTCATGTGTGGTGCATAAGGCCTGTGTAATGTTAAAAGGTGCACAGGAAAGGAAGGAGTCGAACTTCTAAACCTGGTCTGTGCTGCCATCTAGTGGATAATATGTGTTACAACGCAGTATAACAGTCTAATAGCTTGGGTTCTTTAGAGATGATGTTTGCAGTAGAAATCTGACCCTAACATCTTAAAGCAGAAATTGAGAAATGAAACATCTTTCAAGTATCTGCGAATAGTTTATAAACTTATGTGACAAAAGGGGTATGCAAATGTTTGCTGTATGAACACTAGTATATTTCTATAATTTCTGCCGTTTCTGCAGTATTTAGAGTACAGAAAATTAAAAAAATATTTAATGTATAAAATCCAAGGGGCGAAGTTAGATCTAAATCCAACTCCTCCCACCTTACATACACCTAAACCTACCATCTCCACCCTTGGACCTTTTGTTCTCCAATTAGGGGTTTCTGACCCCTATGTTTTACACAAATTTATTTTTATATTGCAGCCATTTGCTAAAATCATTTAAGTTAATTTTTTCCTTATTAATGTACACACAGCACCCCATATTGACAGAAAAACACAGAATTGTTGACATTTTTGCAGATTTATTAAAAGAGTAAAACTAATATCACATGGTCCTAAGTATTCAGTATTTGATTGATCCTCTCCAGTCCTGTCAGGTTGGATGGTAAACATTGGTAGAAAGCCACTTTTAGGTCTCTCCAGAGATTCTCAATTGGGTTTAAGTCAGGGCTCTGGCTGGGCCATTCAAGAACAGTCACTGAGTTGTTGTGAAACCACTCCTTCATTATTTTAGCTGTGTGCTTAGGGTCATTGTCTTGTTGGAACGTAAACCTTCAGCCCAGTCTGAGGTCCTGAGCTGTGCAGTCCTGAGCTCACCCTGGAACAACATTTTAATCTAAAAATTTTGTCTTGACCACATCCCCAGCTAACAGGGAATGTTGCCAGAACATTCACTAAGATTATTTAAAAGTTGTGTAAATGTTAGTACAAAACGTTATTAAAATGTAGGGGGCAGCCGTGGCCTAATGGATAAGGACTTGGAACCCAAAGGTTGTGGGTTCGAGTCCCAGATCCAGCGGGAATTGTAGGTAGGGGGAGTGAATTTCCAGCGCTCTCTCCACCTTCAATACCACGACTGAGGTGGAATCCTTGAGCAAGGCACAGATCCCCCAACTGCTGCCTAGGCGCCGCAGCATTGACTGTCAACTGCTCTGGCTGCTCTCACTGTTCACAGTGAGTGAAAGTGAGTGAGTGAGTGAAGTGACTTGTTGATCCTGCAATATTCCAATCTACCAATCAGAATTAAGGGATAATTTTTCTGGAAATATCTGTTTTAGGCTTATGATCAGGGTTGGGTGCTTCTACACCCTTGTTAATCAACTATCATTTATTACTGATTTTAGGTGGAAATTTTGGGTAGGGTTAGGTTTAGGGGTAGGGTTTGGGATATGTGAATATTTTTGGACAGTAATGTTTGATCCAAGATCAACAATAGATGTTGATCCAGGATGATGTCTTGGCTAAATCATGGCGACCAACACAGATTGTATGTACTGTATAAACTGGTTCTTCAAATCTGATTAGTTAATAACAATGTTGTTCCAGGGTTAACAAAGATGTTGACCGATGCAGGAGAGCATGTTGCTCTTGGTAAAATCAGATTGCTAAGTTCATTTTCACACCCATGTTCCCAACCTAGTGTTACGAATAAGGATGTGAAGCGTTCGGGTCAGGCAGACACAGTCGAGAACTGGCAAACAGAATCCGTGGAGACATAGGCAGAGGCAGAAATGAAACCACAGCAATGGTCAAATACCGTAAATCAGTCCTTAGGGCGAGACAGAGAGAAAACTTCGGCAACAAGTAAATCCAAAACCAAAACTGGGAACAGGAACACGAATTAACACGACTTGGGGTGACAGCATAACATTAAGACAATGATCCGTGACAGACAGACAAGCAGACTGGTATATATACACAGGTGGCACTGATTGAATGATTGAACCAAACTAGCAACAGCTGTGAGGAGAGGTGCATTATGGGGAATGGAGTCCAGAAATGAAAACAGACACAAAACACACATGAGCATAGAAAGCTGGAGTGCCAAACAGAGCTGTGCTGGCACGACCAGCTGAACGTTACACCTAGCACCTCTGGGTTATAGATCAAAACCAATTTTCATCCCAAGTTAAGTTAAATTAACCCAGCATTCTTCCAAACAGTCTCAACCCAGCTTTTGGTTGAAAAACAACCCAGCATGTCGCTTTATTATACAGTGTTACCATTGTTATTTTTAGATCACAACTCTATGGCCTTTATTTATTGACTGTGAGGAATATTTTATCATAGTTTACACTTCTTGGACACATATGTATTAAATACATAGTGTTTGTGTTGCAACCGGTAAAATCTGGTACTGTCGTTTTAAGAGTGACCTACTTTTTTTTTCTCTTCCTCCTGTTCAGGTTGAGCTCTTCCTTCTTGCACTTTTCACGTATATGCAGGTAAAAAAAAAATCTGTTCCATTACTTTTTCATTTATGTTTTATTGTATTTAGTAATGAAGATTGTGGAGTGACTGTTCCCGGACGATGAGTCACAAATAAAACCAGCACCTGTTGAATTCCAGCCAGGTTGTGAGTCTGTCTAACCCTATACTGGAGCTAAAAAACTACTTTATTAAATGACACAATACAGGTTACTGGGCCTGGTTACATGTTTGTGTGTGTGACATAAAAGTAATGAATGAATAGGTGAAAAATAAGGTAACGGTACATCAGCATGTACCAGTATGGCTGTATTCTTTTAACTGGTTTTGTATTAGTGCTACATAAAATACGTTAATAGGCAACCACTACTGGGAGAACCTAACAAACATGACATACAATGTGCATATATAATAATTTAAACTTTGTTTTGAGAATTGTGCAGCAGGGTGATTCTCTGTTTTTACTTTCATTTTCATTTACTCATGTTTGCAAAGGAGCCACTCCCATTCTGGTTTTAAAGGTTTAGAAACCCATTATTCTACAGAGAGTGTTCCACTGGATCTGAAAGCATCAAAATGGCAGAATTTGTCTCTGACAGTCAGAATCCTTTAAACTGCCCAATCTGTCTGAACCTGCTTAAAAACCCGGTGACTACATCTTGTGGGCACAGTTTCTGTATGGACTGCATAGAGGGGTGCTGGGATCAGGATGCTTCTTTGAGGCGAGCTTACAGCTGCCCTACATGCAGGAAAACATTCAAACGAAGACCAGCTCTCAGCAGAAGCACGGTCCTGGCTGAGGGAAGTAGTTTTTTCGAGGGAACGAATCAGGAAGTTCCAGCTTTGCCTGAAGATGTTAAGTGTGATGTCTGTAAAGGAAGAACAATCAAAGCCATTAAGTTTTGTTTGTTTTGTATGGCTTCTTACTGCCAAACTCACATTCAGCCTCATTATGAGTCTGAAGCTTTTAAAAAACACAAGCTGTTAGATGCCTCCCCAGATCTACAGCAGCACATCTGCTCTACACATCATAAAGCGCTGGAAATATACTGCTATAATGACAAGAAGTGTATATGTGTAGTTTGCATGGGGAATCACCACAGTGGGCATCATACAGTCTCAGCTGCAGCTGAAATGGCAAAAAAACAGGTAAGATGATGTATTTAATGCATTTATATGTATTTAGGTGACCAGTAGTTAACATGTTGTTGCAAAGTTATTTATAGTAGCAAAGTGCGTGTGTGTGTGTGTTAGTATATACAATATCTTATTGTTACAAATTCACCCACAGGAGGAACTAAATATAAAAAAGAGGGATTTTACTCTGAAAATCACAGACATTCGCAAGAAGGTCCAGGCATATAAGAAGGCAAAGAATTCGTATACGGTAAATGTAATTTAACAAAACCACAGAGGGAACACTTTATAATAACCACTCACTATGAGTCATTTGTTAAGCATCAGTAAATAGTTAATTAATCATTTACAAAGCATTGTTCCTACATTAAATAAACATCAGTAAGCAGTTTATAAACATAGCTATAAATGCTTTGTTCTTGGTTCTCTGTTTGTCAGTCACTACGAGTTATGTCATGACGACAGACTGGGTTCTTACTTGGGAGCCCTAAATCGCTCTGATTAAAAACCTCAATGAGAATTGGCTAGTGGAACTTGCATCCTGAGCCACTCCCCACCGATCGGGTATATATAGGCAGCAGGTGCGACCACTATACAGTTTTTGCTTCGGAGCAGAGAGCTGCATGGTTACTGTTTCTGGTTCTGCCGTGAAAACTAATAGAAAAACGAAGCAGAGGCTGTTCGGTGTCCCTGTTCAACCAGCGATTCCCCTGAACGTTTCAGAAAAGAGCAGTTTCTAAACACGGTCGGCTGTCATCTATTTAAAGACGCCTTTCCAACTGTGTCCTCTTGGGTGTGGTCACTACTTGTCCTTCAACGACGGCCACAAGCGCTGCCTTCAGTGTCTGGGGTGGGTGCATATACTCACTGTGAGTCCATGCCCCTGTCAGTTCTGCTGTCTCGCATCTCTCTCTTTCGGGGGACTGTATGCGAACAGAACCGACTGTGACTCTCTGTGTTGATTCTTCTGCCCCAGGCATGGAATCCGCCTTCGGGCACCATGGCTAACACCGATTCTGACTCGGAGATGATAGCCATGCTTGCCTGGGCAGCCGTGAGTATCGGGCTGGAGGTGTCAAAGTGTTCTAGTCCCGAGCCCTCGCGGCTGGACAATTAGCTCACAACCACGTCCCGCTCTGGTTCCTTTCATCCCGGAGGTGCATGAGGATTTGACAAAGTTGTGGACAGCTCCTTTGACGGCCCGAAGCCGCTTCCTCTATTCTTACCAACCACGACAGCAGGGCAGCCATGGGTTACATGGATATTCCACAGGTCGGGCGTGCAGTCGTGGTGCACTTGTGCAATAACAGCGATATGGTGCTCCAGCACCTGAGCCAGCTGGGGCTTCAGGTCAACTGGGAAAAGAGGAAAAAATTCTCTCCATAGAGGATCTGTTTTCTAGGTGTGGAGTTCAACTCTGTGAGTATGATGGCACGTCTCACAGAAGAGCATGCCCAGTCAGTGCTGAGCTGCTTGAGTTCCCTCAGAGGCGGGAGTGTAGTGCCACTGAAACACTTTCAGTGGCTCCTGGGGCATATGGCATCCACAGCTGCCACAGCTGTATTACTCCCGCAACGAGGGGACCCTCGGCACAGATGCACTGGCACACAGCTGGCCACAAAGCCTTCCACCCAGTGAGCCTTCTCGCACAGACCTGGCTTTCAGAACTCATGCTCCTCGTGACAGCCCCTTCCTGGCGCATACCTCTGAGGAGGGACCTCCTCTCTCAGGGGTATGGCACCCTTTGGCACCCCTTTGTCGAGCTGCGGGCTAAGCGACTCAAAGACCATTTTCGCATTGTATTACAACCTCCTTGTTGTGCCGGTGTCTTACTTTCTGTTGCAAACAGATAGGTGACACTGGCTGTAATCCTACGTGCTGCGCCATTCCCCCTCACACTGGGATGCGAGCATTTTTGCTACGAGTCAAGTTCCCAAATAGAAGGATCTGAAGCAGTCCTCATGAACGATGAAATTCCTTCCCATAGTGTCTGTCTCTATCTTAGGAACAAATGGTTTGGCTTTTCCAGCAGCAGTGTACTCACCATTGGTCCCTGCAGGCACCATGGTAAGCGAACATGTGCTGGGGTGGTGGGAAGGTTATTGTTGACATGCAGACACCTGCCAAAAATTTGTTGTGCTGTTGGTTGTGACAGGGTTCAGGCTGTGTCGTTTTCCATATGGAAAGCGACATAACTCGTAGTGACTGACATACAGGGAACATCTTGGTTACGTATGTAATCCTCGTTCCCTGATAGAGACGTTATGATCCCTTGCCAAAACCTCGAACCATCGCTGAGGGGCCAGGGATTGGCTCTCCAGTGTATTTAGCGATGTTTGAACTTTTCAGCATGTATTTTGTTACATCCTTATTAGATGAACATGTGCTGAGTTTTAAATCAAGACAGTAATACGAGCTGGTCTAATCCATGTCATCCTTTACTATGCGTCCACTTGTACACATGTGACATTCAACGCACACTGCGCATGCGCTATAGAACAGGGGAACAGTAAGGGGTGCCGTAGGGACAAAATGTACAACATGTAAAATGCAATACACAACATATTCCTCCCCTTTTACTTTAAACATCAACTCTATCAACTAAGAGTTTGGACATCATACATATGTTTTGTAATGAACATTAACAATAGAACAAAACTTTTACCTACATATATATATATGTATATATAACTTCTAACACTAGGGAAAGAGGGTAGACTACCTCGTTTCCCTGGCTGAACCCTGGGGATTATTCTGCCCCAGCGACATGGGTTAGCCACTAACTAGAGATCCAGTCTTTGGGGTTGTTTCCGCGTTCTAGTAGGATAACGATGAAAAGGAGACACAGGTGGTGTTTTCACTAGCGTCTCTGTCACAGTCACTGGTATAGCTGGTGTAGGAGATTGATTCTCCGGAGGAACGCCTACCCAAGGTTCAGTAGAAGGTGGTGTGGACAAGATTTCTGGATACACATCCTTACCCAGGTTGATGTGAGACCCGCCTTGCTGTTGAGCCTCCAAATCACAGGGGCCATTACCAGAGATTGCTGAAGACAATAACTGGTCAACATGTCTCCTCCATGTCTGATTGTCTTTAGTTTCAACGGTGTACGAAACAGGGCCAGTTTGTGCAAGAATGGTTGCAGGTACCCATTTCGTTCCCTTCCCATAATTACGAGCAAGTACGCGGTCACCTCTGTTGTAACTTCTGAACTTCGCCTTACATCGCCTCTCCACCTGCTTCTGCTGTTGTGACAAGACAATCTGCTTGGTTCCCGTTGGTCTCAGCAGGTCCAGTCTGCTGCGTAGTTGTCGTTTCAGCAGTGCAGTAGCTGGGGAAACCTTAGTAACTGCATGTGGTGTGTTCCTATAGGACAACAGAAAAGTGTTTAACCGCTGGTTTAGGGAACCCTTACCCTGTGATGTCTTTAGGGCCTTTTTCAAAGTCTGAACGAACCGTTCTGCCAGGCCATTTGTGGAAGGGTGGTAAGGTGCAGATCTGATGTGTTGAATTCCATTCAAGCACAAGAAAGACTGAAACTCTTCAGACACAAATTGTGGGCCATTATCGCTTACGAGCTGTTGAGGTATCCCAAAGCGACTGAACACAGATCTAAGCTCTTCAATGGTTTTCTCAGAAGACGTGCTGTTCATAACAGCTACCTCTGGCCATTTGCTGTGAGCGTCAACAATTACCAGAAACATGTGGCTCTCCGTTGGCCCTGCAAAGTCAATATGAATTCTTTGCCATGGCTCTTCTGGGAAATCCCATGGGTGCAAGGGGGCTATCTGAGGCATGTTTCTTACATTCTGACAATCGGGACAACCCCTTGCTACCTCTTCAATCTCTGCATCAATGCCAGGCCACCAGAAGTAGCTGCGTGCCATCTCTTTCATTCTCACTACACCTGCATGGCCTGCATGAAGTTCATTCAGCAAAAGGTTCCTTAGGGGAAAAGGTATAACGACCCGATAACCCCATAATAGGCAGCCAGATTGAACCGTCAGCTCATTTCGTCGGGCCAGATAAGGTCTGGAGTTATCTGTCAACTCTCCTCTCTTTCCATGAGAGACCCAGGCCAAAACTTCTGACAAAACCGGGTCAGTTCTGGTGAATCGCTTTACTTGAGCTGCAGTGACAGGCGCACTTTGCACTTGCTTAAAGTAAAAGATGTCAGCTTGACTGCCTTCTGGTGGTGTGTCCGGCAGAGGCAGCCTGGACAGTCCGTCTGCGTTACAGTGCTGCTCAGCTCTCCGGTACTTGATGTCATACTGATGTGCTGACAACAACAGAGCCCAGCGCTGCATGCGATTCGCCGCCAATGAGGGAATGCCCGTTTGGGGACCAAAAATAGAGGTAAGTGGTCTGTGGTCAGTTAGTAGAGTAAATCTGCGCCCGAACAAGTACTGGTGAAATTTCTTAACACCAAATACAATGGCTAAAGCTTCTCGCTCAATTTGGGCATAATTACTCTCTGCTGAGTTCAGGGTTCTTGATGCAAAAGCGATTGGCCTGTCTTCACCAGTTGGCATGATATGCGAAAGTACTGCGCCGACACCGTATGGCGAAGCATCACATGCAAGCTGTATTGGTAGTGAAGGATTGTAATGTGTGAGGACCTTGGATTGTGTTAATATACATTTCACATCCCTGAATGCCTTCTCACATCTGTCAGACCATTTCCATTGTTTGGACTTGTTCAGCAGTTCATGTAAGGGACGAAGCCTGCTGGCCAGGTTTGGCATGAACTTTGCATAATATGTCAGTAGCCCTAAGAATGATCTCAGCTGGCTTACGTTATTTGGAGATGGTGCATCCACAATAGCTTTTACCTTCGATGGCGCTGTGTGGAGACCAGCGCGGTCAATTACGTGCCCCAGATATTCAATGGTGGGTTGAAAGAAGTCACATTTGTCTTTCTTTACTCTGAGGCCATACTCCTTTAACCGCTGCAGTGTCGCACTCAAATTCCTGAGATGATCCTCATCATCTTTTCCTGTGATCAACAGGTCATCGAGATAACACTGTACTCCATTCAAGCCACTCAAGATCTGGTCCATGGCACGCTGGAACAATGCTGGAGCTGAAGTTATCCCAAAAGGTAACCGCTGATATCTATATAGGCCCTTGTGTGTCACGATGGTCAGCAGTTCTTGGGAAACAGGATCTACCTGCATTTGAAGGTAAGCATGACATAAGTCTATTTTGCTGAATTTCTGGCCGCCTGATAATCCAGCAAAAAGATCTTCGATTAATGGCAGGGGGTACTGTTCTACAGTTAAAACAGGGTTGACAGTAACCTTAAAATCACCACAAATTCGGACTGTTCCATCCTTTTTTAATATAGGAACAATGGGTGTGGCCCACTCACTCACACTCACTTTCTTAAGTACTCCAGTTTCCTCCAGGCGGTCTAGTTCGGTTTCCACTTTTGGCTTAATCGCATAAGGAACAGGACGCACTTTTAGGCACTTTGGGTTACTGTCCGGTTTAATGGCCAGTTTTACCATAATGTCTTTCATATTTCCAAGTTCATCACCAAACACCTCTGCATGTTTCCTCAGGATGTTTTGCAAACTGGTAGACTCTTTCGCCACTAAGTGAACTTCCTGCCAGTTTAACTTAATTTTCTCTAGCCATGCTCGGCCCATCAAAGCTGTGTGACTACTGCCTTTCACAATATACAGTGGTAATTTTACCTTCTGTTTGTTTAACTCCACTGTCACATCCACAACCCCCGACAGAGGTACCAGCTCTCCTGTGTATGATTTCAGGGTCAAGTTCGCTTCCTTGGGACAGAGGTGTGACCATTTCTCCAGGTAAGTTGACTCTGCCACAAGCGAAACAGCTGAGCCTGTGTCCACTTGCATAGGCACGGCCTCCCCTTCCAACAATGGTGTCACCCAGTAGCCATCAGAATTTGAAGACACTGACATAACATATGAAAACTCATTTTCATCCGATTCATCCTCATCTTTTTCTGTATATTTCACTTGATTTACACGTTTATTTTTATTTTTCCTGCCATAACCTTTCCTTTGTTCCAGATGTTTAGTTGGATTTACTTTCTCATTTACAGTCATCTTTTTGTTTTGACATGCACGTTCAATGTGCCCTTTTTTCCCACAGTTTCTGCAGTCTTTGTCTTTGAACCAGCATTCCTGTGCCAAATGACCGCTCTTTCCACAGCGGTAACATGCTTTCTTGACATCTAGTTTTGTTTTCTCTCCGTATACTTTGTGGACTTGACTGGATACGCTTAACTCTTGCGCCTCTTTTGCAGCCATTTCCATGGATACACTGATTTCTATTGCTCGCTCCAACGTAAGATTACTTTCGCATAGGAGTCGTTTCTGAATTGTCTCACTACGCAGCCCACAGACAAGTCTGTCTCTTATTGTGTCATTTAGCGTTGGGCCAAATTCGCAGTGTTCCGACAGACGCTTCAAAACGGCAACAAATTGTGCAATCGATTCTCCCTCCAACTGATTACGTTTATGAAACCGAAATCTCTCAGCAATGATGAGGGGTTTTGGTGCATAATGTTCTTGGAGCAATGCTACAATATCTTTAAATAAGCCATCACCAGGCTTATTGGGCTGAACCAGGCTCCTTAGTAGATTATACGTCTTGCTGCCCATTACACTGAGGAATGTTGGTACTAAAACTTCATCTTTAATTCCGTTAGCCTTGACAAAATAATCAAACCGCTCAGTATACGAGCTCCATTGCTCGACAGCTTCATCATATGGTCCAATTTGCCCCACTAGACCCGCCATTCTGGTCTGTGTATCAGTGTATTTTCTTTCTTTCTTTATTATTTTTTTTTACTCACTCTTTTGTAGCAAACTCTTCCCTCTCGCATCGGATTGTACCGTCTTTGTGAAGTGCAGCCTTCGTCTTTTTTTTCTTTTCTTGTTTTGCACTTTTCTCCGTGCGTACGTGTTTAGCCTGTAGCTTCCGACGAACGTGCGTAATCGTATGCAGTCACTGTCAACAGAATGACGCTACCTTTGGCCGTATCGCGGAAGGTAAAAGAGCTTTTTTTTTTTTTATCCTCGTCGCCAGTTTTGTTACATCCTTATTAGATGAACATGTGCTGAGTTTTAAATCAAGACAGTAATACGAGCTGGTCTAATCCATGT
>JAUCNO010001053.1:2193778-2249644 GCA_032353835.1 Enteromius viviparus
GCTAAGAATGGTGAAGAATCAGCCCAGAACTACACAGGAGGAGCTGGTCAATGCTGTGAAGAGAGCTGGGACCATCGATTCCAAAGCTATTATCAGTAATACACTAAGACGTCATGGTTTAAAATCTTGCATCGCACAGAAGGTTCCCCTGCTTAAGTCCATGTCCAGGCCCGTCTGAAGTTAGCCAGGGACCATCTGGATGATAGATGATCCAGAGGCGTTATGGGAGTAAGTCCTGTGTCCTTTTCGGTCTTAACTCCATTTGCTGTGTTTTGAGGAAGAAGAATGGATTAAAGTGGGGGATTAAAATCATCCCAATAATACCATACCTACAGTGAAGCATGGGGCTGGAAGCATCTGACTCTGGGGGTGTTTTTCTGCAAAGGGGAGAGATCGACTGCCTTGTATTAAGGAGAGGATGAACGGGGCCATGTATTGTGACTGAAGGAAGGAGGTTTTTGCCCAATAAAGATGGGTCGTGGCTGGGCTTCTGTACCAATTTTATTTTTTTTATTTAAGTGATCAAATACTTATTTGACACAGTAATTCCCAAATAAATTGTTAAAAAATCATACAATGTGATTTCCTGATTCTTCTTTTTAGATTGTCTTTCACGGTGGAAATGGACCTATGCTAAAAATTATAGACCCCTCCAAGTAAGAGAACTTGCAAAATCACAGAGTGATCAAATACTCATTGACCTCACTGTATATGTTTGTGTGTGTGTATGTTATGGGGGTCAGACAGAGGCCTATCGAAAGTCAGACATACACAGACGTGAGTTTATGGCCGTCAGTATCATCACCCTGGTAACCTGATCCTGTCTCTGTTTTTGCGCATGGAAATGATTTTTGCGGTTTGGCGATTCGTGGCAATCCGATCCCCTGATGACATGGTGGCTGGATTCGCACAGGTAGAGCAAGCGAGAGAGTGTGCATGATATCAGCCCCACTTCAGCCAAGATAAAAAACTATTACAACACTCATTTATTCCATACAGACAGCCGCCTCCCCGCCTCCTGTATGTGTTTGGGTCTCTGTGAGTTATTTTGGGACTGGAGGAGGCTGTTTTAGGTCTTTGTTATGCTATAATAAAATTAAAAACGCTCTTGTTTTTTGGTGTGACTCATGCATTTTGTCACATCTGCTTATAGTTATCATTTTTATCTGATATGAAAAGCAGTTAACTGGACAGTAATTATGGCTGTCGGTTTCTTTTTATGTTCCTTGTGTGTTTGACCAGCAGTTTATTATTATTGAGTTTTGGATTGGAGGACAAAATACATGAAAATGGATTTAATGGATAAAATGGTCTTTTGCAGTATACTGCAGCTGTTTAAATACCTACATTTTGGCACTAAAATAGCTATCCTTTCTCGATTTGACGGATGCAATTCGTCCTCTCAGGAGATAAATGAGATCGGCGCATGTTAAAATGAATCTTTAACGAGCAGCGCGAGACTCCCCGTTCACTGCGCGCGCGTTCCATAGAACAGAGGCACGAGCGCGTGATGGATCAAACAGCCCACATTACCTGAATAATGACCGGCGCCTCATCACACCCACATCTCAAAGAACCACGGCTCCGTGACATAATGCAGACATCACTAATGCAGACATTACTAATGCGCGTTACGGGACATTGGCCACATCGGGTGCCGCTGATGAGTGTCTGAGAACATAGTCTGAAGTGTGCGTTTGCGCGCGAGAATGAGGGCAGCAGTGGACTTATTTCACCTTTTTGCAGATGCTAACGTTACATATATTTTGTGTTGTGGTTTTGGTTTGTCCCAAAGTACGTCACCCATAAATAGATCATCACATATTTATGCAGCCTGCTGTATAAAGTTCTTGATGTGACCCTTCTTGATGGGTATATGGATGAATTGGTTTTATTCTTCAATTTCAAAGTACTTTATTGGCGTGATTGCATCCAAAAATAAAACAAACGTGTTAATAAATAAATATAAAAATACATTTGAATAAAAGTAAAAATTTAGGCTATTTGAAGTGTCACAATAATTACAACGCAGCTTTGCCCTGCAGTACTTGTCATATCCACTAGACGGCAGTTCTTTGATAAATTGGCAGTAAACAGTGCTGACACTGGGGCAGTTATGGGCCAATTTAATTATAAAATAATTAAACTATAATGTCATTGACAGTTGTACCTATTTGTGTGCTTATGATTTTAATAATGGCTTTTCAAGATAACTTGATAGTAACCGTAGCCTAAAGATTACAGACAGGCATATGAATCTATATGAATTTAAAAGTGAGCACACGTCACTCAAACAACATGCAGTCTTCCTTAAAAAATGTTAACCTTAATCCAAAATGCTTTTAGCTGGTGGGAAACTATACTAAAACATGCTAAATAGTCTATACAAATGATTTATTACTTTTCCCTCCCTCTTTGATAACAAGAATCATTCAGTCCTAAATGTTACAAACGACAATTTTGGACAACATTTGGTTGAAAGAAAGAAAGGGAAGGGAAATAGGCTAACAAACTTTGAGTCACTAATCAACAAAGTTTTAGCAAATAAATATTAAACAACTGAAAACCAAATAACTTTTTATTAAATGCGAAACCTTCTGTGAGAACAAAGTGCATCCAAACAATTCGTGGTAGCTTATCGTTTGGTTTTCTTAGTGTTGCTTTCATGTCCAATCTCATTACTTAGAATTTACTGAACGTCATTCATTTAGCCGTAGGCTGTCACCATAAAATCAATAACGCTTTAGAATAAAAAAAAATCTGAATGCACTATAAAACGTTTTTTTTTTGTGGTTGGTTGGTTTGTTTTTTTAATAAAAACAAAATTTGCGTAATTTATTTAAAATAGCCCATCATGTAATGCATTATTATCATTAATTATTTTTTCTTTTTTTGCATAAAGCACGCTATTACAAGTTTTCTGAAACAAATTCAAGTGTAAGTTGATCTGGTCACAAGCGTCTAAGACGCGGGTGATTTTACACTCGTGGATCTCAGGCGCGCAACTCGAGGGGCCTCTAGAAATGACTGGTGTGTCACGAGAAGTCCCACGCCACAGAGCGCGCTCCGCGTGTTTGACTGCCACAGCGCAGCAGCTCAGGGATTCACGTGGGGTGGGCTGGCAAAAACCCACAGCAAACCCACAGCTGTGCGGAAATGACACAGTACCGTCACGTCACGCGAGAGGGCACTGACTAGAGAAAAAAAAGCTGCGGAGAGAAACACGGACAACAGTTACCCGTGGACAAATCCACTGGATTCAAAGACGCGACCATGGCTAATGCCTCCTAACCTACTGCGCACGGCTGCCCGAAGTCGCAAAGGTGAGTTTGATTTCAGCCGCGCAGGTAGTTTATGCGCGCCGTGGTGCGGGAGACGGAGCGAAAACTCATCGGTGGATGTTTTTCTTGCCGCGTCACGCAAGAGGGAGAGTTGCGCACGGGTGGGAGGGGAAACACGAGAGAGAAGGGCAGCTCTCCGTATTACAGCAAAAAACATAAACGCTACGTAATTTTTTTAAGACATGCTGTCCACAAAAGGAACGCAGTAGGGAGCCGCTTGTCCGCCTGTCTCCGCGGTTGTACCGATCCGTGGGGTTTCCACTGTAAGAATGAGGAAGTAGAGCCGGTGGACGGGGGTCGGTACGGTGAAGCAGCGCCGCTCCGGTGCTCTGGCGAGACTTCACGGTGCAAGACATGAAAAACAAATAGGAAAACAATCTCGCAGAACTTCACCGTGGAGAACATTCGCTCTGAGAATAAAGTTTTACACGCATCACAATTTTCACACGCTTGCCTTGACATTTGTGATAGGAAAAATGCTTCCTTTTAAAAAAACAAATGATCATTTTATAAATCTGACAGATATTTCTAAAAGGCTGCTATAACTGACAAGTGTAAGAGAGAAGTGCATAAGAGATCAGGTTAGATTTGTGACTATCAGATAATATCTTGTGTGTCTCTTCCCAGGACATGAGCTCTTCTGTGTGCATGGTTAATGCAGAAGGACAAGTGCCTGATAAAAGTATGTAAATCACCATTCACGTTAAAATCATTCTCACCTCTCTTTGATCTTTCATTAAAAATCACAAAATTTCTGTCTAGTAACATGCATCATATTGAATCAAGCAAATCCTCTTATCCTGTGATATGAACTGACTCTCCTCCTTAAATGGAGATGTCGTATTGAAAATATATAGCTTTTATTAGGATCACTGGTGACTTGAATCACGTGAAACCAAAATCAGCACTAAATACAGGTATAAATAACATTTAGGAGAGAAAAAATCTTGTCAAAAAGGCATGACACTGCATTTGTAGTGAAAAAGCTTACCTTTAAAATCAACCACTGCTCTAAAACAAGGGTTGTTAATTGCTGCTTGTTTTAATTAAACTTTCAAAAGTAAAAAAAAAAAAATCAACATTTTCATTAAAGATGTTTTTGTGAAATTAACCATAGTTATATTTATGGCATGTTGCCCTGTTGGTTATATAAATAATTAATCTGTGCACTTAATTCTTTAATTATTGTGCTCACATAATTTTTACCAAAACATTAACTTCTTCCCTTGCCATGACATGTCTTATCTAATGACCTGTAACCTGTGACTCCACATCAATCCACAGTAATTAATAAACAGCAGCATTTCAATCAATTCTTTGTGGACAAAATCTGTTTCACCCTATAGGAAGATAAGATGATCACAATTTCCATTTCATGCTGATAGTAGTAAAACACCTCAAGAAACTTATCTGGTACGCCCGATATTAATATGCAGTAGAAAAGTTAATGTAAAACACTTTCTACTTCGCTACAATTACTTAAATTCAAAACATCACATTTGTAAATAACAGAAATATCAAAAAGAGATCATGTAAATGGCCACAGAAGATGCATGTTACTACCAGTTGTAAATCAGTCAGTTTTTATTACAGTTGTACATAGATGTGAGATGTTTCCCAGGATTCTTGAATAGTTTTGAACACTTGGCTTTTCTCCAGAAGTTAAAGTCGAGAAAGATGCAGAGGATGTTATTGAAAACACAGAAGGAAAGATGGAGAGCTTCTTTAAGCATATTGCAAAACGATCAGCAACACATGCAGTCCCCGAGGAGGAAGGGCCTACTAGCGGGAAGAAGGTCAAGGTGACAACACAGGTAGGATGAAGTGTCTATAATGCAATCAAATCTTGAATTACTGATTAAAGAAACACTTCACTATTTTAAGAGTTGGAACGGTTGAGTTTTACCATTTTCAGATCCATTCAGCTGATCTCTGATCTGATTAGACCAGTAGCATCTTGCAAAAAAAAAAAAGACCAAAGAGTTTAAATACATTTCCTATGTAATTCTTGACTCATTTTCCTTTTTAAAAGCTGTGATTTTCCAAGCCAATATGGCTAAGAACTATACTTTTATTCCAGTGTAATAATCAAGGAACTTGATTATTACAAGGCGTGAAAATGCTGGGGACTATTTTAAGGCACTGCATGAAATCATTGTGCCTACTGCACATGGTATGGCAGCAAAGTTATTTGATTATTTCTCCAACTGATGGATTTGAAAAAGAGAAAACTTAACTGTTTAGCCTATTTTCAAAAATAGTGGAGTGTTCCTGAACCCTGCATTTGGGATATAATTGGCTGAAAAGCAGGCTATGTCTGGTTTGATTAAAAGCAACATCTCACACTTACTTTCCAGGCAGGAGAACATCTCCTAGACAGCAGTTCAGATAATGGAAGCAGGTCATGTTCTCACAGTCACAGATTATCTCCACAGGAGAAGATTCCCATCTCTTCATACAGGAAACCACTCTACAGCATCACACATCGCATTTCTGAGCGCAAAGCTGCATCCAATCTGGACCAGCACGGAGCCCACAACGGAGTCAGAGCAAGCCATAATGGTGTTCACTTACAAAAATTGGGCAACCCTAGGAAGCATCACGTGCTTAAGGCATCCACTAATGTGGGGGTCACAGGGTCTCCTGCTGCCTTGGATTCTCACCTCTACCCGCTCATCGAGAAGATGTTCTTCCTCCTCAACACGCTGAATTCCAGCATGACCCAGCTGCACAGTAAGGTGGATTTGCTTTCGCTTGAAGTGACGCGCATCAAAAAGCAAATGAAGCCCTCTGAGATGGTCATGGAATTTCAGCCTCCTCCTGAATACCAGCTGACCAGCCAAGAACTCACCCAGTTGATGGAGCAAACATCCACTGCGGGAGATCTTGGCTGCAGACTCCTCGTTCAACTGTTCCCAGAACTTTTCACAGCAAAGGAATGCACGCATGGCTGCAGCACATGCAACCTTACAACTAAACGGACATTAGATTCATTGCACCTTCAGCTAATCCGTAATTATGTGGAAGTCTGCTACCCACTGGTGAAAAACGAAAATGTCTGGCAGACAGAGTGCTTGCTGCAGATCAATGATTTTTTGAATCGTTTCTGGGCTCAAAAGGACATGGAGAGTGGCCAGATGTGCGACAAACAAGTTCCAGTGCTTGTCGGGTTTGACATGGAACCCAATCATGCTTGTCATTTTATCAGTGAAGATGCCCAGGACGAGAGTCTTTCCCTCAACTCTGGAGAGAACAATGATGTTCATCTTAATGTCAGTTCAGATGTAGTGTTTGACCAGCATGAGGCAGACTCTGAAGACTTAACCTCACCCGAAGAGCTTGTCGTATTTTTGTTGAACAGACTCTTTCCGGAAGTGTTTGAGGAGGGCAAGTTGCCGGAGGGCCACAACAGCATTGGACAGCTCATCATTGACTCAGACAGACTAGAAATTATAAGAAAATACATGGAGGCCAATTTCCCTGATATCCCAGAAGAAACCTGGCTTCAGTTGTGCGTACAACGAATGGAGGAAGCACTGGAGAATGCTTCAGTCAATGGCAGCAGTCGTGAAAACAGAGAAATGTATGACACCACCCGTCTGCCTGATAACATCTCCATTGTTAAGATCAGTGATCTGTGCGATTACGAGAAACCAAATCGCAGGTCTAAGAAATCATGGCTGGAGCCTGTGGATTTTGACAAACTGGAGATTCCTTCGCCGGATTTTGATATTCCTCGGGAGTATTTACTCAGTAAGGAACAGCTGAAGAATAACTATGAAAGCAGTTTATCAATTGGCAACTTTGCATCTCGACTTCTGGTTCTCATGTTCCCAGAGCTCTTTACTTATGAGAATGCACGAAAATACTACAACTGCAGTGGCTCTCTAGGAAAGAAACAGCTGGATCCTTTACGAATCAGTCTCATCCGGCATTACGTCCAGCTGCTTTACCCACAAGCTAAGAACGACCGCGTGTGGACCCTCGAGTTTGTTGGCAAACTTGATGAGCGCTGTAGGCGTCGGGATACTGATCAACGCCGTTCATACCAGCAACAACGGAAGGCTTGTTCTCCTGTCCAAGAGACTGACTCAAAAGACTCGCTGCTAACTGCTGGGCAAATCAATATTCTCAGTTCGGATCGTCTGAAAGAGGACTTAGAAGTCCTGTCTTCACCCCTAGAGAAAAGCAGCAAAGACTTCTGCAAAATTCCTCTCGAGGACCTTTCAGTGTCCACCCCAGACTTCCCAGTGCCTTCTGAGTACCTGCTCACAGATGCAGAAGTGAGGGAAATTGTTCAACAGAGTCTGTCTGTGGGAAATTTTGCTGCTCGCCTTCTCGTCCGTCTCTTCCCAGAACTTTTCACGCAGGACAATTTACGGCTGCAGTACAACCACTCTGGGGCCTGCAACAAGAAACAGCTGGACCCTGTGCGTCTCCGACTTATTCGGCATTACGTGGAGGCTGTCTATCCAGTTGACAAAATGGAGGAAGTGTGGCACTATGAATGCGTGCCAAGCATTGACGAACGCTGCAGGCGCCCCAATCGCAAGAAATGTGACATTTTAAAGAAGGCAAAGAGATCAAACAACACTGTGACTTATTCTTAGACAATGTTCCTGCAAAGCGCAGACCCGCTTTCCTATATTTTACACAACATACCTGTTATTTGCACAAGTCCATAAGCTGAAGCATATTGAAACTTGTTCTTGTTTAAGGTCTAGTTCGGCTGGTCGAGTTCACATTCATGGCCTTAAACAGGATGGTTTTGTAGGTGAGAAAGATGGTAATTGAAGCCACTATCACATGACAGTGAAATATTAGTGTTACTATTTATATGCCAAAATATTATTGATGTTATTCTAATGTCTAATTATTAGATAAGCTAAAGTTAGCCTTAATCAATTTAAATGTAAACATTTAGTTTTTAAAAACAATAGGTCACTTTAGTTTCGGGTGAGGGCAGAGATGATATATAAATAAATATATATATATTAAGTTGTAGCAATGTTGCAGCACTGGCTTTTTCTAATTATCAGCATATTGAAGTGTGTCCTGCCTTCCAAGAAGTAAATCTAATTCATCTGTACTTAACTATAGCACCAGGTTTTATGTTATATATTTTTAAATAAAGAATCACTTCCTAGCCAAGATGGGTTTCATGTTTCTTTTTATTTTACTTCAGATACAAGTGAAGATCAATAGGAGCATTTTACAGCCAGAGGAAAAAAAACCTAAAGGGAAGATTTTGTGTTTTTTTAATATAAAAAATTAATTTGTGTTCTTTGAATATTTCATCACTGACCATTCTAATGAAGAAAAAGTAGAGTTGGGTGTTGGATTTTGACTTTTTCCATAAATACTCTGCAAAAACCATTTAATGTGTCCCTTTTTTTGTCTGGTAATCTTGGTGCAGTTGTATGCAAAGGCATTCTGTACCCTTCTGAAACTGCTCACTGAAAATCTACTAATGTCATAAAGACAATGGTGAAAAGTAAATAAGGTATCAGAAACAAGGGATATGCTAAATTGATATCCCAAACATTATCTGATTCAACCCACAATGTTATTAAAAAAAAGCAAATAACCAAAAACACTTGTAAATAGGATGCATCTATGTTCCATTTGTGACCTGTAAAGTTAATAAAAACACCTTTAAGTAATACAAAACGCTTTCAAGAACTACTGTTAAGTGAGAAGATGTGAGAAAGACCTTAAGTTTTAGTTGGGCGTAGAAAGCAACTGCAGTTTCAGACTCAAAGAGTTGAATAGGAAATACCAGTTTTGTCCTGTTTTCGGATCCTTCACCCTTCAAACACATCCCAGATGTCTGTTAGTCTTTATTACTTGTACGCATCCTGTCTGGGAAGTTGTAGGTGTTTCCAGGTTCTTAGAATGACTTTCTGCTTTTCTGCATCTTTTGTCTCTCCAACCACCTTTTTTAAGATCACTCTCTTCAGCAAGACTGTGCCCATTTCCTTGTCCTCATTTAGGATCAGATCCAGTGTATCCCCAACTTTAACCTGTAGGAGGAAAATCTTTATGTTAAATTAAGATGCTTATACTTATCAGTACTGAGATTCATTTAAAAATAAGAAAACTACCACTAGCAGGCTATTTTTTCTTTTTTTATTACGTACATAAGAGCCCGGTTTCACAGACAGGGCTTAGTCTAAACCAGGATTAAGGCTTAGTTCAATTAGGACAATTAGGATTTTATGTGCATCTTGAGGGCCTGATGTGTTTTAAGATCAGTTAGTGCAAGTTTCTTTCAGTTGAAACAGCTCAGACTTACATTTTAGTCTAAGAATAGGCTTAAGCCTTGTCTGTGAAACTGGGGGAAATTGTTCAACTAGTCTTAGTTGAGGAAAGTTCTTTCTGATGACACCACTAGAGGGTGCTGACTCACCATTTTACTCTTCTTGGTGAGTTTCTGACCATTCAGTCTCAATTTGAAGTTATAGAAAGCATCCTCCACATTACTGTTAAAGAGATACATGTGTTAGTCACAGCCAATGGCCAAAACACCACAAACTAAATGGGTACAGCCTGGGGTAAAGGACAGCAATATGAGCAAGATTGTATACGAACGTCCTCAGCACATTCTCTGATCAGGTTCTATGAAGTAAAAACTAGGAGTTACATCTGCAATTGGAGCTGAAAAAACTCCTTTGCAGTATGGCCAAATTAATATCTGTTATATGTAATATCCAATTAATTAATAAAATCATTAACCGACTTACTTTCTTGCAATGTCCAATCCGGTCTTCAAAACCAGATCAAAACGAAGAGATTGGACAGTTTTCTCGTGGTCTTTATAGTCTTTTGGCAGGCCTGGGTCATCTAAAAGCTCATCCTCATAGTCACTAGCCTCTGTATCTTCCTGTTCCTCCTCATCCTCCTCCTCCTCCTGTTGCCTTGCTTTTTGCTTTCCTTTCTTTCCTGTGCTCTTGAGACGGGTCTGATGGAGCGACCAGCTGTGCTGAGTGTCCCACGATTTCGGCCACACAGCTGTCCGGTGTGTCTGGGGTGTGGCAGAACCCCACAGCTGACGCGCGTGCAGTGTTCGCGGACACCACATGCTGAGACCAGAGGCATGGCACGGTGTGAGCAACTGCAGAGAGTTCAGTCTGCCTAGCTGCCGCAGGGCCAGCGCCTGCACTGACAGACTCTGCATACTGTGACAATGAACACAGACAAAAGAAAAAAAAGATCAGAGAACAGAAGTTACATGCATGCACACTTTACATTCTTCAAAGTGCCTATATTATGCTCTGGAAACAACAATGTGCATCCTTTTATGCTTTAACTTTACTATTCATTTCAACTCATTCTTTAAAAAGGTTAATAAGAATATTGATTGTGTGAAATTTGTTTATATCCAACATTATGCACTACAATACACAGAATGTTTTTTTTTATATAATTCTCAGCTGAAACTATATCACAAATTTATGTAACGTTATGTTAAATGTAAATATATGCAAGACATTTAGCTCGACATTGCTCCTGACAAATGTTGCTTTCACGTTGTCTCAACTTCACACAGTATTGTACTAAAGGACTTGTCTTTACACTTTTTCAAATAACTAATTTGTGGAAGGAAATGTTAATGGTATTTAAGTATAGACATAACGTAAAGGAAAAACGAGACATAATTTGTGAAAATCTGACACATTAACATGACGCTAATATCAGTATTTGCATAGACAACAACTTATAATGTATTTGTACCCTAAACCACTGCTCACAATAATACTTCAGGATGCATCAACAAATTCAAAAAACAATTTTACCTAACTGGGTTGAAAAATCTCCCCTTGACTCTAATCTCGAGCCGACCAACGAGCACAGTAAAAACAAACCAGCAGGCGCGGCTGCTGTAGTAGTGCACATTTAACAGCGCCCCCTAGAGTCGGGATGAATTATTAAACACAATACAGATATATGTTTTTGCGTTATAAAATACATATGATTATACTTTAAAGATTGTGGTTTTAGAGATATCATTAAGTTAATTATATAAGCTAATAAACATTATTGTTTTTCCTAGAATTTCCAGAATGGCACTATGTGTAGCCCACTAGGTCAATCTATGCAGTGGTATTCTAAAGACTAAACTAAACGCCCGCCCAGTCAGACGCACTTGTTTCTCTGGATTGGTGGCTCGTGTTGGACGTCTGGGGGCCAACGGCTTTAAAACATCATGTGAGCGCCTCCTCCTGTTGAAATTTTCACAGTTGGTCGGAATAAACACAAGGGCATTTCTGCATCCGTCTTCATCAACATGGCATGCTTTATATGCATTTCTGTCTTTTGTTTGTCTGCATTTTTAATGGAGGTGCAGGGTACATATGGTCCTTACTTGCGGAGCCATAACCAGCTCTACGGAGACAGACAGAGATCTCACTTCACGCCCAATATGCCTGGCCACGGCAACTCCATCAACTTTGGAGGTATTTTTTTAATAATACAGTTTTTTTATTTATTTTTTAGCGGTTTTGCAACTTTATAATAATAGTAATACATTTCTTTTTAATTTTATGATTATTATGATTATTATTATTATTAAAATTATGTAAAATATACACATTTGTAATAATTTTCAAGCCTTAAAATGAATATTTTAAATTTGTTAAAATTCAATATTTTAAAAAATAAAAATGGAAAATAGTGAAAACACAAGTTTTTTTTTTTTGTTTTTTTTAAATGCCGTTAGTGCCTACCAGGAACAAAAACTAACTTAGCCTACTTATACAGTTCAGTAAAATTATGTAATCTACAAGTGCTTAATGATGGATCAGAGACCTTTAAACTTCTAAAACCTTAGAACCAGTTATTCTAGTAGCTAGCTATTACATTAATAATTTTTCTATTGTTCATTAAAAAGTGTATTAATGTTTATAAATGTACCTAAATGACTTTTGCAAAATGAAGCCTCTGCATGATTTGTTAGCTTTTAGAAACTGAACTACATTGAATCGTTTTTCTTAAATTTGTGTCATATCTTTAAACTAAAATCATTAATGTATTAAGCTATATACTTCTCTCCTAAGTTTTTTTTTGTATGAGAAGTTGATCTGGGGCTACAGTATGTTTTTTCTTCAGGTTGACATGTTAAATGTTGCAGTCATTCACCTCAGACAACAGACTTTGCAGCTCTATTTGAAAATAGAAACCTTCAGCTCATGCTTTTGCTAACAACCAAAAAGTGTCGCTTTGAACCCACATCAATATCATTTTGCTTTAAACCAACAGAGTAATGGTTTGCTTTAATGCTTCTCTCCCTCCTTTTCATCTGTCTATCTTTGTATTTCTATGTTTCTGTTTTCCCCCTCTCCCTCCCCTTTCCCTCTATAATCAAACAAAGCTCATGGCTTTAATCACAGGTATTACAGCTATCATCACCGCGACCCTCACCAGCATCATCACCAGCGACCGCCCTGGAAAGGGCCTCCCTTTAACTACCACCGTCCTGCATTACCTGTCCGGCCCATCTCACCTGTCCATCCTACCCGGTCAGTTGTGCCCGCACCTCCCAGAATTCCAGTGGTGCTACCTGTCCCTACAGTGCCCATGCCACTCACCAAGGTAGCCACACTACCCCCACCACCTCCAACACAGACTACAACCACTACAACCACATCAACCACAGCAACCACTACAACCACAGCAATCACAACAACCATGTCAACCACTCCAGAGCCGGTCAGTACCCCTCATGGCACACCTGCCCCTGCCGAACCTTCCACTGACCCAGGTAGACCAATCCCACCCCATCGGGTGCAGACCACCTCTTCAGTCCCTCTTAATAATATTTATCTTCTTTTCCTCTCTCTTTTCAAGGTGAAATCATAAATAAGCTGAATGGTCATTTATAGGGGTATAACAATATATTCATGATTGGGTTTCATGCACATACTGATTTTACAGTACAATGCTCTCTTAATATGTGTAGTATCACAATCAGTTAAACTTGTACAGTTTTAATTGTTACTTCAAAGACATATGATAAACACTTTAATAGTTCAATGACAGAACATTGGGAGAAATCTAACATTAGATTAATTGCTCACCAATGGATCCCTTGTAATGAATGGGTGCTGTCAGAAAGGGAGTCTTTTATTGCGTTATTTTTCTTAGTTATACACAATATTGTCACTATTCATCATATATGTTGTTGCATTTTTATATTGCAGTATATTGTGAAACAAAATTGTTATACCTCTGGTTATTTAGCAATTAAAAATCTGGACAAATAGCATTAATGTTGCAATTTTTGCTAATGCCAAGCTTATTGTTTGCAGAAATGCAAATGTTTAGCACTAATGGGATTAACTGACTCAGTTTCTTTCTTTTTTTTTAGTTACAGCACTGCACTGCTAACTGAGGAGCCTTTCTTTTTCATATATAAACACATATTAATCTCTTTCAGCATCACACTTTGCACTTTTTAATCCTTTTAAAGATAACGTTACACAAATTTTCAATGAATCGTTTATCTCTTACAGCTCCAGCAGAGCTCTGCAAGAGCCGTCCTCTAGATCTGGTTTTTATCATTGACAGTTCTCGAAGCGTCCGTCCTGCAGAGTTCGAGAAGGTCAAAATCTTCCTCTCTGAAATGGTTGATTCTCTTGATATCGGATCCGATGCCACACGAGTGGCCTTGGTCAACTACGCCAGCACCGTCAACATTGAGTTCCTTCTGAAAAAGTACTTCAGTAAGGCAGAGGTCAAGCAGGCCTTCTCCCGTATCGATCCCCTCTCAACAGGGACTATGACTGGCCAAGCTATCAAGACCGCCATGGAGCAGGTTTTTACAGAGAGCGCTGGGGCCCGGCCACTAAAAAAGAACATCAGTAAGGTGGCCATCATTGTAACCGATGGGAGGCCGCAAGATAAAGTTGAAGAGGTGGCAACAGCAGCAAGGGCTTCTGGGATTGAAATATATGCTGTCGGAGTGGACAGAGCAGATATGCGGTCTCTCAAACAGATGGCCAGTCAGCCTCTTGATGACCATGTGTTTTATGTGGAGACATACGGAGTGATCGAAAAACTAACATCTAAGTTCAGGGAGACACTCTGTGGTAAGAGAATAAAGATCCTATTTTGTTTCTGCGGTTTATAGTCTAGTAGATCATATTTTAATTTAATAAAAAATTATATAAAATTGTATTATAATAATACATAAAATGTACTTATATATATATATGTATATGTGTATATATATATATATATATGTATATATATATATGAAATTAAATTAATGCCTCAATGATGTTTAATATAATTAATATTTTTATTTATAATATTATTTCGTATATATATTTAATTTTTGTAGATTTGTTTGATCATTCAGCTGATTTTGCAGGTTTCGATGCTTGTGCACTTGGACACAACTGCCAACATATTTGTGTCAACAACAATGCATCTTTTTTCTGCAAATGCAGAGAGGGATATGTGATCAACTCTGACAAGAAAACATGCTCTAAGCAGACCAATGGTTTGTCATAAAAATATGCATCAAATAATCAGAAAAAGTTTGATGCATATCATAACAAATATTTTGATGCATTCTAAAGAAATGCATCCTGTAACTTTTGTGCATTTTGGCTCGAGCTAAATGCCATATAAAATTTTATCTGAAATTATAGTTCATTTAAATAAGTATGTGTTTAATGAGATACGATGCTCTGTAATGTTTATGTGCTCTGATAGTCTGTTTTTTAAAATTGTCTTTATACATGCATTGATAATATTTATGTCGGTTATGTAGGCTAAAAATTGAGGAGTGAAAGAAAGATTATTGCACACAGTAAAACATGCATATTTGTTTTACAGAAGAGGCAAGAGGAGATCTGACTGAGAATGCCTGCATGTGTGAAGCTCAGATTGCATTTCAGAGGAAGGTTCACAACAGCATACAGACGCTCAACAGCAGACATATCCTTTCAGATTAATACAGCATTTGTTTTGAGAGAGGTTTTTTTTGTCGCAGTCACGTAGCGGACAGGGTTTATGATGTCTTTTAAGTGTCATATTGGTTTCTCTCCAAAGCTGGTGTTAATCCCGAAATCAGTCCTATAGAAATACTGATGATCATAAGGGGTGATGTTTTTCTTAACTGTTACTTACTGGATGACATCTCAAACAGAGTGCAGCAGTTTGATCTCCGTCATGCCTAGAGTGGAAGATGCTACTCTAAACAGCTTGTTCTTAAAAAAAAAGAAAGAAGAAGAAAACAATCTCTCATTAGCTTTCTAAAATGTATCCCGTGCATTTCTCATTTTGTTTGTTTAATCTTATTTTATATTGTGCTTCTAATTATTTTAGATTTCATTATGTTCTGACTGAGTATGATGATTATCATTTTATATTAAATTAACTTTGTTGACACAAAGTGTTACATGTTTTTAAGCAAATTTCCTTTTATTTTGGGAAAAAATAGTAAATGTAATAGTAAAATGTAAAGTATACGCACATCATTTTATTGTGTTGTCTATTTTAAATACTTGTACACAGGCTATATAAAAATTTATGAATAAATTCTAACAAATAAAAGTATTCTTTGGTGGTATTTTCTGTTTTGTGTTATCTTTACATTATGTAACGGATTAGCTAAAGATTATACAATAAGCTACAATAATAGTAGTGTTTGGTGTAACAGTGACTGTAAATATTGCACAGGTTTTTACTCTGTGTAACTAGCTAATGAACCCTTGATTAAATACCAAAATGCTGTTTAAATTACTTTGAGATGGAGTTCAACATGTTACTGTGCGGGAAATGGCAGCTTTCCATATTCTATTTTAGCAGCTAACCATCATCATATGTTGACCTATTAATTAATATAAGATAGGCTAATTGTATCATTTATTGTGAATAAATAATAAATAAAGTAAAAAAAATAATACTGTTACAAACCATTTAGTTATAAATGTGGACAAAAAAAAGTTGAGTAGAGAATTAGAACTACAAATACCATGAACTCTTTAATAAAACATCATTTCCGGTTTTGGTTACCTAGAAACCAAGCAAACCGTTTTACAGCAGCGTAGATGCATGGAACGTACACCGAAGATTAAAATGCCTTGAAGAACGGATTTTAAAACACATTTCATTTCAAAGAAGGCAACGCTGCAATCCAATAAAGTCATCGGGATCAAAAAACTTTTTGCACCCGCCTAAAAACCGAGAGAAAATTGGTTTATAACGCCGAGGCAGGCTAGCAAGCTAAGCTAAAGCAAAGATGTTTATATATCTCAGTAAGAAGGTAATGGTAAAATATATTGCATCATAACTGCATTACTGCTGGCGTTATAACGATATTACTGCTGTAAATATTTTTCTCTGATTGAGCGTGGGTTTGTTTTTCAGGTTGTCTGTTAGTACTTTTCAATTGCTTTTCTTAAAACGAGAATGACAGCTGTTTCTGCGTATACAACTTGTTTATCCGGGCTGTTGGTTTTGTTGTGTATCCTCAGATTGCGATTCCAAACAATACCGTTTTAAAGTGTGTGTCTTGGAACAAAGACCAGGGTTTTATCGCCTGTGGAGGAGAGGATGGGCTTTTAAAAGTTCTCAAACTTGAGACTTATACAGGTGGGAATCGGAACTGACAGCATTTCTATATAGACAGAAAAAATATAAACACTAATGTAAATTGTTTATTTCTATATATTCAACATAGGACTAAATTAAACAATACTTAATTACATTTTTTTTCTTAGATGATGCCAAACTGAAAGGCTTGGCAGCTCCCAGCAACCTCTCTATGAATCAGACACTGGAGGGACACAGTGGTAAGAAAGACAGAGAAGAAGTGTCAGCTCAGTGATTATACATATTAGTGTCTGTGTGTCCTGACTCTCTGAGTTTTAATTTTGCAATGCAGGTGCAGTGCAGGTTGTGACATGGAATGAACAATACCAGAAACTGACCACCAGTGACCAGAATGGGCTCATTATTGTCTGGATGCTTTACAAAGGCACACAGTTTGTTATTAACAAACCTATAATACAGTAATATTTAATATAAAACTTCAACCTGTCTGAGCTGTTTTTAATGTGTGCATGTGGAACCATGTGACTTTTTTTTTTTGTGTGATTTTGTTTGCCAAACAGGTTCATGGTATGAAGAAATGATTAATAACAGGAATAAATCTGTGGTGAGGAGCATGAGCTGGAATGCTGATGGTCTGAAGATCTGTATTGTGTACGAGGATGGTGCTGTGATTGTGGGCTCGGTGGATGGTGAGCCCAGGACTATTGTTTATTATGTAGAATTATTGATTTTCTTGTTTTTAAGTCAAAACACTACAGGCAAACTCTTTTTTATACACTGACAAATTGGTGATTTTGTGTTATTTTGGTTTCATGATGACTAGTGGAAAGGAAAAGAAAGAAAGAAAGAAAGATTTTTTTTGTGACATTAGACTTACATGCACTTTATTTATTTGTTGATGTAGATTTCAATTACACTACATATTTTTGTCCTGCACTGAGCCAGAAATCTTCACTTCAGTTGCGCTCACCTACACTATTATATTCTGAGGTTTTTTAAAGAGAGGTTTGTTCATGTATAATTTTTTTTATGCAACATTTTATTCCTGAAGTACTGTTGAAGTATTTTGTTTTATTTAAAGAATGAGGGGGGAAAAAATTGTATGAAGAAAAAAACATTTCCTAAGAAAAATTTTAACTAATAGGTCTACAAAATGAAACTTAGGAATTTTAAACCTGACTTATAAAATATTAAGATTTGTGATTTGGAAATGCATACAAATTAGAACATATTTAAATAGACATTTGCATATATAAACATAACTATTAAGAAAACGCATAATGCAATAATTGGGCCACTGTAAAAGTGTGGTGATATCTATATATTTTTTACCCTAATGTGTGTTTTTTAAGTATTTTATTACAATTTAAAATAGTTTTACCATTTTTAAAAAGTAACAAATGCAGCAAGATACATGCGTTTGTTGTTTTATTATATATGTTTGACATTTCATGCTTGTACGTTGTATTTGTATTAATTCAAATGTTTGTGTTTGTGATCTTGAAGGGAACAGGATCTGGGGTAAAGAGCTTAAGGGGACCCAGTTAGCACACGTGGCCTGGTCTCCAGACAGTAAGATCCTGCTGTTTGGGATGGCCAATGGAGAGATCCACATCTACGACAACCAGGGAAACTTCATTGTGAGTGCTGAGAGGCTGAAAACACACTCTGTGTTATTTGTTGTTTCTTTAGTCAGCTACTTCTGAGGAAGTTTTATTGTTATCCAGTTTGAGTAGTACTGCTATTAAAACACAAATTTGCTCTTATTGTGTGTGCTTATGCCCAGATGAAGATGACCATGAGTTGTTTGGCGAATGCAACAGGTGCCCTCAATATAGCAGGTATTCACTGGTACCCTGGCACAGAAGGGTATCTGGAACCAGACTGCCCTTGTCTTGCTGTTTGCTTCACTAATGGGCACTGCCAAGTGATGAGGCATGAGAGTGATGACAGTGAGTTTATGCATTTATGTGCATGCTGAGTGACTTGCATTCTAGTGCGGATCGGAGTAAGACTGTGTGTGAATATGTGTGCAGGTCCTGTGCCCATCGAGACCGGTATGTGGCATGTGGCCAGTATCCAGTGGAATCACTGTGGCAGTGTTCTAGCTATAGCAGGATCACTCAGAAACAGCGGAACAGAGAAAGACATAAATGTTGTTCAATTCTACACACCATTTGGAGAGGTGAGTACCGGTCACACACATGCTTCATACAGACACATTTCAGTTTATACAAAGATCATATATTTTGTCATACGCAACTGTCCAGAAGTTTGGAGTTGGTAAGACTTTTGTTTTTAACATTCTTCAACATTTCAAATGTCTTTAATGGGTCTTTTGATTAATTTAATGTATGCTATCTAGTATTATTTACTTAAAAAAAAAAAACTAAATTAAATACAATCAAAAATAAAATCATACTCACCACAAACTTTTTAACGACAATGCTACTGTTTGATGCACTTATGTGTGATGTCATCACGTGTCTAGCACTTACGGACTCTGAAGGTTCCTGGCAAGCAGATGACTGCTGTATCATGGGAAGGTGGAGGACTCCGAATTGGCCTAGCTGTAGATTCTTACATTTACTTTGCTAACATTCGGCCAGATTACAAGGTAAATTAGCTGTACATAATGGCTATAAGAGGCTTTTTTTCATCACTGAGATAAAATCTTACTCTGTCTCTGTAGTGGGGCTACTGCAGTAACACGGTGGTGTATGCATACACACGGCCTGATAGGCTGGAGTACAGTGTGGTGTTCTGGGACACTAAGAATAATGAGAAGTTTGTAAAATACGTCAAGAGTCTCATGTCCATCACCACCTGTGGAGATTTTTGCATTTTGGCCACCAAAGCGGACGACACACATCCACAGGTACTAAAACAGGATGCTTTTTTCTAAAGAAGAGGGGTATTGTAAGTTAGTTTGTTGTTTTAAGTCAAACCAATTGTCATATATGTGAATATCTGTGTAAATTTGATCAAATTCTGTTTTTTTTGGTTTTGTTTTGTTTTTTAGGAGGACATTGAGACTGAGGCTGGATCAGCTATGGTAAAGACACTTCTCAAATCCCACTGTAAAAAAAGCTATGAAATATTTCCATATGCACTCTGATCACAGACACCAGAAAGTTACAGACAGGAAAGATTTAACAATAATACAGCTAATAGCAATCTAATAGGAACCAGGGCTATGTTTGTAAAATTTAATACATTAAACTGAAAAAGCTGTTCTTAAGCACCAGATGCAACCACTTTACCACAGGGATTTAATGAGCTGTCCATTCAAAACACCTCAAAGGATCGGCCTAAGAGGAGAAAGGTATTATGAACATCAGCAATAAAAAGCCTCACAGATATTTCCTTAATGCTGCTTTGTGAAGTATTTCCATACAGTAAAGAGATGCCTGTCTGTCCTTTGTCCACAGTATGCTTTGGTGTTGTGTAACTCCATTGGAACCCCACAAGACTCTAAATATATTGACATCGGTGGGTCAAATATTTTTCACTGTCTCTATATGTAAGGGATCATGCAATCAATCAACAGCATTCCAGGAGATGTGTATTATTAACAAGAGCTCTACATTTTTTAGATTATTTCTAATTTTGTAATTTTTGGTTTCAAATAAGGCCTAAATTGTCTTATGACATAAGCATCAAGCCCTATGCTTGATGCTTATTTGACATATATGTCATTTAGAACAGTTTCTTTGATAATAAGAAGCAGACTGCTTTTGTTTGTAATGATGTAACACCAACATACATGATGTGAAAGCTGCTGTGGGAATCCCAGCTCCTTTCCTGTCACTCCCATAGGCATCCCGCTAAATTCCTCTCCTGGTTGGGAGAGCAGATCTGTTGCAGACATTCAGCCTGATCTCTCTGTAGACAGATTTCAGAGTCAGAACATCCACACATAACATAATCTGTAGTTACTCAAAGAAACATTTTTTAAGTAAAATCTGACTTTGAATCCTGCTCTGAAAAAAAGGTTTGAGTGATTTTCAACAGCATTTGAAATAGCACAAATCTTTAACAGATTACTTTGATGTATAGATACCTTAATATGACCTTTTTGTTAATAATGATGTAAATGGCTTTCACTATTTTTTTGCTCTCTGTTTGCCATCTCAGATCCCCTGTTTGTCACTATGACGAAGACTCACGTGATTGCTGCATCTAAGGAAGCATTTTATGTTTGGCAGTATCGTGTGGCTAAGAAACTCACTGCTCTTGAAATCAACCAGGTCGCAAAGACAAGAAAGGAAGGTCGAGAGAGGTGAGGGTCAAAGGTCACCAGTAGTGGGTCACCAGTGTAAATAAAAATTCTGTCATTTATTAGTCACCATCATGTCATTTCAAACCGGTAAGATCTTCGATCGTCTTCAGAACGCAAGTTAAGATATTTGTGATGAAATCTGAGATTTTGTGGTCTTTAAAAGTTTGGGATCAGTCGTTTTTCATGCATTTGAACGTATTTAATCAGAAATGCACTAGAAGAGTAATATTGTGTTATTATGTAACATAATATAATAATTGTATTATTACAATTTACAATACCTCTTTCATATTTAAATTAGGGCCAGGACTTTAACGCGTTAATTTAGATTAATTAATTACACAAAAATAACCCGTTAAATTTTTTTAACGCATTTTAATCGCATTTATTTTTAAACCGCGGAAAGTTTATCACTGGATGAGATTCGGCGGACCGATTATACTGGAGCACCAACTAGCGTTTCTAATGTTCTGAATGTACTTGAAAGTAGGGATGCACTGATCCAGATCGACCGATATGTTTGCGCGTTTTGTCAGTGAAGCCGTCATGTAATCAGCTGTAAATGCCATTAGATGCGTGATTTCAAATAGAGCCGTATATACTACACACAGCCGTTCACTGACTAGTTGCGCAAATCCACGCTGATAATGAACATCTTCTGTGCAGCTCGTCAGTGAACAACAGCTGTGTGTAGCGGCTCAACGTAAAATCACGCACGGCACTATATTGGTCTGTTCGACATGGTTGAACTAAAATAAACAGTATTTTGTTGCTTAAGCTTATGTATTTAGTCATTATTCAATGGTACACTAAAAAAACCATACAAAAAAACTTATTTCTCAATGTTCTCAGGTTAAATATTTATATGCGATTAAAATGCGATTAATTTCGATTAATTAATTACAAAGCCTCTAATTAATTCGATACATTTTTTTAATCGAGTCCCGGCCCTAATTTAAATATATATTTATATCATGCACCATTACACTAGTCCAGACTAATATGATTCTTCAGAAATCATTCTTGTCTGCGGAATTGGTGCTTAAGAAACATTTCTAATTATTATCAATGTTAGATTGCTTTTAACATTGATAATAATGAGAAATTTTTATTGTGCTGCTTAATTGTGTTTAAAGTTTTTTTTTTTGTGGGGGCTGATTATTTTTTCCATGGATTTTTGGTGAATAGATGTAAATATTGTTAGAAACATATAATGATCAATTTAATGCATGCTTGCTCAATGAATGTATTAATTTCCTTCATATTTTTTCTGTGCCTGCCAGTCAACATTATCAGTCAACAACAAATGCACAAGAATTTAATGCAGGGATCATTTTATTTTTGAAAAGAGGACATAGTGATCATGTCATAATTTTAATAAAATAAGACAACTGAATAAAATGGTACTTTTGTTTTTAAGAGCATATTAATTAACATTTATTTTAGAGTGGAAATATAGCTTCTTCAAAATCTAGCTGCATTTAAATTTGCCATACATGCTTTGTCCCATGTCTCAGACTCAGGCTAAATAAAAGTAGCAGATCTGTGTAATATGTAAGCTTTCATCAGATGAAATGTTCCTTATTGAGGCATACAGACTTTGGGCAAGCCTGTCTGCCTGTCTGTCTATCAGGATGGTGTGAGGGTGTGCTCGCTGACAGCAGCTCTTTGGAAAAGTTCTGTTCTTGGCTGTGTGATGAAATTCTGCGACCCACACAGACTGGAACGGGCCCCAGTGTTCTGTTTCCCTTCCACATGATAGAAATACACCAAGCATTGCCTCTCTTACTTATTCTTCCTCACTTTACCTGCACACTGTCTCTTTTCACTCTGTCTTGCTGACTCTTTTCTCTAGAGTTTATCACATCGATGACAGTCCAAGCGGAACATCGGATGGGACACTGAACTTTGCCAAAGCCTTCACAGTGAGTACACTCAGCACCCGTGGCTCTCTCAACCTCTCGTGAGAGGATTAGTGGGAAAAGCTGTTATAAAACACTGCTCAGTCTTTTTAAGAATTCTTTTATGTATTGTTTTCTTTGATACACACATCTTTGTGATCCAAATTTCATCTAAACCTGTATTTACATTACAGTAGACTGCAGTCAACATTTTTGAATTATCATATATATATGACAACTCTGAGAAACAGATAATGACAGTGATTTTTCTTTTTCTTTTTGTTTGTTTCAGTCCACAAGAGATCTGATCTGCTGCGTCACAGCATCAGACAGAATGCTTATAGTGGTATGTCTGATTTACACAAGAACACATGCCTTTTCATTTCAAAGTTTCTGCTTGATTGACGTGTGCTTGTGATGTATGCAGGGCCGTGAGTCTGGTATCCTACAGAGATACAGCCTGCCCAACATTACCCTCCTGCAGAAATATTCCCTTACCTCCAGACCGTATCAGCTGTCCCTCAATTGTAACTCCAGGTCTGATTCCTCTCTCTCCTTTTTTCCTGTCCATTCTTGTTCATTTGTAATTTTAGGTCATTTTGGCACTATCAGTGTTAGTCCAATCACTCCTTTTCCCTGCTTTTATAGTGAGAGTTTGTTTTTAAATAAATGTATTTTTCTAGCCGGCTGGCTATTATAGACATTACGGGAGTGTTGACGTTTTTGGACATAGAGACACGGACTTCGTCAGGAGATGCAGAGGGTGGGTCCGCAGCTGGAGACCCATCTAAATTCGAGCGCAAGGATGTATGGGATATGAAATGGGCTAATGACAACCCAGATCTGTTCTCCATGATGGAGAAAACTAGAATGTATGTCTTTAGAAACTTGGACCCTGAGGTGAGACATAGAGAAATAGTTACTCATATCTGCATATATGTTGAGTGTTGTGGCATGGGAAAAAGAGATGACTAAAAGGGTGACAGTTTTGTCAGAGCTAGTGCACTGTTAAGTATACACAGTTCAGGAAGTGCTGCCAATTTCACACAAACACATGCCTACACACACACATGCCAGCTTCAGTAAATCACAGAGCCTGTAGTTCAGAACACCCACTGCAGAGATTCAGCAAAGCTTTTTTCTTCAGAAATACTGCTGGTAGTTTACAGGTCCAGTTCACACATTATAACTAATATTGACACAAATGTACATACATTCATTATTAATCAGTTTAAACTTTACTTAAACAAATCTGTTACTTCAATTGTTTTAATTTGCTGCATTATTAGTGTGAGTATTCTCCTGACAAACTCTTATTTGTGTTGTGTTTTAAACACAGGAACCAATTCAAACATCTGGTTTTATCTGCCACTTTGAGGATCTGGAGATCAAATCTGTTCTATTGGATGAGATTATGAGGGTTGGTTGAAATATATTGAACTGAATCAATTCATTTGAATTTATGTGAATTTATTTTTGAAAGATTTCCAGGGCTAAAAAATTAACAATAGTATAATGAAAATGAATAAAAGTATGTTAAAAAAGCCTATATATATATATATATATATATATATATAAATATAAGCTGTGCTATGTTATTTTATCAATCAAATTATTAATCAAATTATTATTTATTATCAAATATATTATTATTATGTTATCTTATTTTGGCAGGATTTGTGCACCCTGCATATATTTATTTATTTATAATTATCTTTCAGGATCCAGAAGTTCCAAATAAAGATTATTTAATAAACTTCGAGATCCGCTCACTGAGGGACAGCAGGGCACTTATTGAGAAGGTTGGAATTGAAGATGCTTCTCAGTTTATTGAGGACAATCCCCATCCGCGTCTCTGGTAAGACACTCACTCATTCAACACAATAAATGGGGCGGTTTGGTTATTTATTTAAGCATACCTGTGCACACAGAAAGACGAATAAAAACACACTGTTTAGGTTTGTGAATTTCAGCAGAAGTTTGTTTGTTATACTTTTAAAGATTTAAGAGTGTGCATCATGGCATTGTGTGTGTTTCCTGGAAGTGGGAAGTATGAGGTCCAGTTTTATAGTCTGAATGAAGTGTGAGCTACAGTTTTATGATCTGAATAATTATCCTGGCACTGGCAGGAGAAGATGAAACCATTAAGACAGCACACTTCTGGATACTGGAGAGTTTTGTCCTTCTGAGCATTTAAGAAACCTGAAATAATAAAATAAACTGAAATGTGAGCAGACACTTTAATGTGCAATTATTTATGGTTGTGTTCCTTTTTAAAAAATAAATAATCTAAGACCGAGATGAAAGAGGGAATGATGTTACCTGTAGTCATAAAACATTGCAGTTTTGGAGTGGCTCTATTGATTTAGCGAACCACTGGAGTTTTAGTGGCTCTGTCAGTTCTCACAGCTCAAGGAGGAATTTGAGATTAAACTCTTGCTACAGAAGCAGGGAGGTAAACCCAGCGATCTAACATTGACAGGACACTTTACAATTTCACCATGTGTGATTCTCTCAAAAACAATTTAGAAGTTTCTATGTTAAAATTTTGGTGCATTGTCTTTAATCTACTTTTTTAAATTTAGGTTTTTTTTGTGATTTTGGGGTAAAATCTGAACAAGAAATAGAGATTTACATTATCATGTAACACTCTCAGGTGGAAACTGAAGAAGGAATCCTATAGAAAAAATATAGTGCAAGGAAAACAAGAGCTGTGTCAGCTCTCTTTCAGTCTGTGTGTTTGCTTTAATACGAGCGTGAGAGTTCAAAGACTCTGTTGTTTGATTTTGCTCATCCTTAACATGCCAGCGTTTTAGAGGTCAAAGGTTTTCTTAGCTTTCCATGAGTGCCTGAAAAGATCCTGGACAGAGTCACTTCACCCTCTTTGGCCACCTTTTGCGTCTCACTTCTCTATAAATCTGTCTGGGATGTCATCCGTCAAACAGATTTAGCGCTATGCAGCTGAACGATTATTAATGCTATTTTCTATTTGTCTAGATTTATGTTGCTGTTTGCTCTTTGTTGAGATCCAATATGATACAAATAGTTTCATCAGCAGCACTAATATATCTGTGTATGCACTTCCAGGCGTCTGTTGGCAGAAGCAGCGCTGCAGAAGCTGGATCTGAAGATGGCTGAACAGGCATTTGTGCGCTGTAGAGACTACCAGGGCATCGAATTTGTGAAGAGACTCAGCAACCTACAGAGTGAAGCCATGAAACAAGCCGAGATAGCTGCTTACTTCAGCAGGTTTGAGGAGGCGGAGAGGATGTACCTGGACATGGATCGCAGGTACACACTTCAGAGAGTACACTTCACTTACAAAAAAGTATAATGTTACATTATTTTGATTAAATTGAGAAAAAGCAATATTTTAATCTGATTAGTTCTAATTTTCTTATATAAACCTAAATAATTGAGTTTATATATACGGTGGTGTTGTTAGCTAAAACTACTGATTGAAGAATATATATATATATATATTGCTATATTGCTATATATAAGCTGAAACTGAAATACAAATAAATTTAAGTTAAATTGAAATATTAAAAAACCAAATACAAATGATAAAAGCACACACCAATTTTTTTAAATAAAAAAATTAATTAATTAATTAAAAGTTAATTAAAAACATTAATATAATGTTATTACCATGACATATAATAGTATTACCATTCAACATGTATAGTGTTCACTGTACAGTTTATGCTTGTGAGGTTTGTACTTTGACACTGTATTACAATATTACAAATTTACAATTTTCTACATTATATCCTTTTTTTTTCTTTACAATTTTAGTATTTTTAACAAACAAAGCTATTCATATTTCTTCTGGCATATAACAATAAATTACTTTATTATTTTAATTTAATGGAGTGCTAAATTAAATGAGCTACGTGGATGGAGGATTTTTAGATAAAAAAAAAACACTCAAATCATTTTTCGAATGCGTCTCTGTTGATTTGGAGCTGTATTTTTTTATTGCAGTCATGGCCAACATTTTAATTAACTAAATTGAAAAAGCAACCGAAATCAATTTGAATGTTCATCTTTCATCTTTCTCCCTAGGGATTTGGCGATAGGCTTGCGTATAAAGCTCGGTGATTGGTTCAGGGTTCTGCAGTTGTTGAAGACAGGATCAGGCGACTCTGATGATGCTCTTCTGGAGCAGGCATACAATGCCATAGGAGACTATTTTGCAGACAGACAGAAATGGTAGGCTATTTAAGTTCCGGTGTGCATATGTGTTTATCAATATGTTTATTGGATTTGTATGTGGGTATTTTTAAAGCCACACAGCTGAATGTATAAAATCTGTTTCAGCGTCATACACTTAAGGCATAAGCCATTAAAACAAAATGAATTAATGTGTAAAAATGTTTTCTTTTACTTGAGTAGTAATTGTATTATTTGAGTGTTGAAAAAGTCTGTGTGCGTTCCACAGGTTGAATGCAGTGCAGTATTACCTTCAGGGTCGTAATCAGGAGCGTCTGGCTGAATGTTATTATATGCTGGAGGACTACGATGGTCTGGAGAGACTTGCAAACTCCCTAACAGAAAACCATAAACTTCTACCAGTGGGTGCTTTCTTTTTTTTCTCTCTTTCCTTTTTTCTGTTTCTTTCACAACACACCAAGCAGCACTGTTTGGTTCAGGTTGTCTTAATAGCTTGAACTGTGCTTTATTGTGTGTGTGTGTAGGACATTGGTCAGATGTTTGTTACCGTGGGAATGTGTGAGCAGGCCGTCAGTGCATTTCTGAAATGTAACCAGCCCAAAGCAGCTGTGGATGCCTGTGTGCATCTAAACCAGGTGAGTGTTTATATACAGGCTGTTGTATGATTTTGATCAAAGAAAAAAAAATTTTGCACATCTAAACTCAAAATAATTAGTTAATTTGAAATAATTTAACTCTGGACACTTTTATGAATTAATTGATATATGTATTTTTTTTAAGAGCTACACTTGTACAAATAACATTGTCTTTTACTTCCAGGTGATATTTAATATATATATTTTAATATTTTTCATAAATTAATTCAGCTGTATGAAGTCTGCATAAAGCTTTACATTTGTTAAGCTTCTTCTCAGGATATAATTTCTAAATAAATTGTTCAATAAATAAATCTGGAAAAAAGAAACGCACACACTGAAACAAACATCTGCTGTTTCTTTTGCAACATTTCTGATCAATCTTTAGAAATCAACAATGAATAAAATAATTCTTATCCATTATCTGCGTTAAAGACTTTGAAAGCCCTATTTAATATGCATTTCTCAAAAGACCCTTTTCTCCCTCTCTTCACTGAATACATTCTGACTCATTGCTTTTTCTTTGACTTTTTTTTTGGGGCCGTTTAGAGATAATGATGCTTCTGTCATTAGTTTAAATGAGAGGTTCAGAGAGATCACAGTGCTCATCATCAGTTCTACTCAAAGATCCAGATGCAGCTGGAACGTCATCACTCTCGTCTGCTCGTGAAACCTGTCTGTGATGAATGTTTATATGTAACAAATGTGCAATAGCAAAAATACATTTTAATCGTGTGCATGTTTCAGTGGAACAAAGCTGTTGAACTTGCCAAAGACCACAGTATGAAGGAAATTGGGCCTCTGCTGTCCAAATATGCCTCGCATCTGCTGGAGAAAAACAAAACTCTAGAGGCTGTAGAGCTTTACAGAAAAGCCCATCACTTCCTGGATGCTGCCAAACTCATGTTTAAGGTATGTTTATATCAGCTTGTGTAAGAAAACTGTCAGTGGGGATGAAACCAGGGATGATGGAATTGCAAAAAATGTACACTCTTCCCATTTAAAATATTTTTATGACATGCTTTATTTCAACTCAGATCGCAGAAGAAGAGGCGAAAAAGAGAACGCGACCACTTCGAGTGAAGAAGCTGTATGTGCTCGCCGCCCTGCTGGTGGAGAACTTCCACACCCAGATCAAAAGTTCACAACAAAGCAAAATCAAGGGCAAGAGATCAGAGGTACCCTGAAAGTTCATATTATTTGGATGTAGTTTAGATGTAGTACAGGTCTAATAAAATACAGGTTTAGTATCATTTGTGAGCTCTGCACAGTGCTGTGGTTGTCGGTAACTCTCTGTGCAGTGGTCTGCAGCTGCAGCCTGACTCAGAGTCCAGCGGCATCGGAGGAGCAGGAAATCAGTTGTGATGAAGGGCTCATTTACAGCCTAGTGGTGGGTAATTTGTGTGTTTGATTTATTTCAGGCTATCAGTGCATTAGCAGGGCTGTTAGAAGAAGATGAGTCGTCTTCAGACAGCCGTATCCTGGATGACGCCTGGCGTGGGGCAGAGGCCTATCATTTCTTCCTGCTTGCGCAGAGACAGCTGTACGAAGGCAAGGTAGACATGGCCATGAGGACAGGTAACACTTAAAACCCACGTGATAGCATATACACACTTACTACAAGAATATTATTACATTATTTAGTCACTTAAAGAGGTTTAAAACCATTTTCTGTTTTTTCATCTACCCCAATACATTTGCTGAAAATGATAATGATCTCCATGTAGTTATTCAGAGGAGTCTATGTGACAATCTCTGTGTGTGTGAGAGCATGTGTGAATGAGAATGCATGCATGGTATGTCTGGCCTTGTCTGCGCACATAAAGTGTTAAATCTCTTACCTGAACTAAAAAAACAAACTCAAAGTAAAGTCTTCATAGCATTCAGTCCACACATACACACTCGCAAAAATCGTTTGCTTACATGAAGGTCTAGACAAGATGTTTAAACCACAGATTACATCACATATAGGACCACCTGGAAAAGTGAGCAGATAGCAGTTTTCCATGCTTAATATTAAAATCTTAAAATAATCTAATAAAAGGTGTTTAAATTAGGAATGCACTGACATTCAAATTGTGAAAATAAATATTAAAAAATTATGTGTCATGACAGATAGCTTTAAAATTCCATATCATTTTGGCTGAATAAGTTCAAATAAAACCGTACAAACACGTCGCTTAGTTTAAAAAAGTGAATTTAGGCATCACAACATTATGTGGTGCAGTATGAAAATGAACATTCGGTGAACAGCAAAAGTGTCTCTTATTAAAATCTTTTGTTCTTCAAATGTAAAGAAATGCAATAACTGCTTGATTCTGTATTTCTAGCTCTCCATCTCCGGGACTATGAGGATATTATTCCTGCTGTGGAGATTTACTCTCTGCTAGCCATCTGCTCCTCTGCCAACTGTGCGTTTGGTACTTGCTCACGTGCCTTTATTAAACTGGAGTCTCTGGAAACACTGACTCCAGATCAGAGGCAGCTTTATGAAGACCTGGCCCTGGAGATCTTCACCAAACACAGCCCTCGAGACACCCGGCAAAGTCAGCGAGACAGTCTCACTGAAGGGTATGACAGCAAGGCAACAGCCAAATACTTTATTGACTGAACAACCACTGGAAACATTCTCAGGCTCTGTTTAACTGATAACTGATCCTTCAATACGGCAGGTAGATAGAGCTGTGAGTGGAAAGTAGTGTGAGATGAGTGGCGTAAGTGTCAACATGTATGTCATAGACCTGTATCACTGCAGTGTGCCGGGTGACTGGAAATTTCCAAATCATTCAGAATATTTCATCAGCACAGTTCCTCCTGTAAACTGCAGTAAAACAGTGGGAAGGTTATTAATACACTAACATTGAAAATGTTTGGAGTCGGCAAGATTTTTTTTATTAGTCTCATATGCTTACCAAGGCTATGCATATTTAGTTTAAAACATAGCATTATTGTGAAATACTATTTCAATTTAAATTATCCTCTTTTTATTTATTTTTTATTTGTAATTTATACCTGTGACAGCAAAGCTCATTTTCAGCATCATTACGCCGGTCTTCAGTGTCACAGGATCCTTCAGAAATGATTCTAAAATGCCCTTGGTGCCCTTATTATGTTATCAAAATATTTTATTTGGAAATTGTGATTTATTTATTTTTCAGGATTTTTGAGGAATTTAAGTTAAAATTTTTTGTAACATTATAAGTGCCTTTAGTTACTTGCTGGAGCATTGCCTAAAAAACTAAAAAACGTTTTAATTTCTTTAAAAAAGAAATCTTACTAACCCCAACATTTTGAACGATACTTACATTTTTTTTCCTCATTGACACTGTCCATTATCATTTATTCTCTGCAAACCCCAGAAAGGAAATATACAGTACACATCACATACCTTTACAGGGTAAAGTTTTCCAGAGTAAAGTTATTTTAATAAAAGAGTCAGCAAAATAACTGTTCTAATTATGTTTGTAAAACAGTGTTAAACTGGTTAAACTAGCATGTGTAATGATGCATTTTGACTTTCTCTCTTTCTTTTTCCTCTCCTTTTATTATTTCCTTTATTTCTCAGGCCGGAGGGCAAGTTGCCCACCTGTATAGTGACAGGAAGAGTGATATCAGAGTACCAGTTCTGGATGTGCAGTGTGTGTAAGCACTGTGCTTTGGAGCAGGATATCACACAACACAACTTCTGTCCACTCTGTCACTCCCCAGTGGGATAGATTTTCCCTATTTCTTTTCCAAGCTCAGAAATGTCAGTCTTTTTGATGTACTGTGGGTCACAAACTCTGCCAGAGTAGAAGGCTTAAAATATATGTAATTTGGATTTTCAAGCAAATAATAAAAAAAATAATTTGTATATGTGGAATTTTCATGTGCCTATGTATATAATTATATTATTTTTACTTTATCTACCAAAATTCTGCATAAACCAATCATGTTTTATGTCTATCATCACATTCATCACACTCAATTCAACAGTTTAAATAAAAATTAGTTGAACGTTGCAAAATTAGGAATAAATCAAATGTTTGTGTTTAATTGGGATTGTGATGTTTTTAGTAAAAAAAAAAAAATCAACAAATTCAGTGTATTCTGTTATTTTAGTATTGATTGCAGTCTAAAATAAATGTGCTATATTTACAAAAGGATGTCTCAAGTCAATCAGACTTTGCTGTTCCCTTTTGTCAGTTCTGAATTTGTAATGCACGTCTAGTAAAACTTTTACATAGAATCTGTTTTATGTCACGCAATGCTGCCCTCTACAGTTGCTCTCGAGTAGGTTACTGACGACTCTCAGAATGTATTGTTACTTGTTGCATACGCTTGATGCATATATAGTGTTTTCGCTGAGCGTAAGTAACGGCGTTGTTGGACCAGCATATTTTATTTTTCTTTACATTTTTCTTTTTTAGGGTGAACAAAAAACTTTAAAGACTTTAAAGAGTAACATTAAAACGACGCACTCTTGACGGCCTCTAGAGGGCATCCTCTGTCAAGTCCTCTGCGCGTGCGACAGGTGCTGCGCCAGTGAGAAATACTTTCACTGAAGAAAGTGAACTTGTTGACAAACCACGCGCTTTTTGCACGGTATAAAAACTTAATTCTCCTTAACGCAACTGTCAGTAGCTTACATCGATGCTGATATCCGTCCATCCTGAAAAAAATTTAATTATACTCTAAAGCAGCGACGATTTTTACCCCCCTCAAAATTTTAAGTATGTGCTTGTTTTCTTTTTTACAAAATCCATGCGACATCCGCTGTCTTCCTCAGCAGTAACTCAAGGGATCGTTAATCTCAGTCTTTTATTAGTTTTCTAATCCTTTAACTGGCCTTCACGGGTGGTCAAAGTGTCGGTCTCTAGTCCTGATTTCACCTCTCTGTCCTCCGATTTTTTTTGTACTCAATCATTGTTCCTCCGTAGAGCTTGTGGAGGCGCGTCCTGTAACGCAAAGCGCAAGCGCGTTTCAGTTGCCACGGGCCAGTGACGCACGGACGCGCAGCTGCCCCGAGGCACCGCGAGTGCGTTAGCGGCACACTGTGTGCCAAGTGTCCCACCCGACACAGTCTGCTGCGGGACATGGGGCAAACACTGCGAACGAGCGCACACCGGGCTCGACTCCACCAAGGAAGGCGCTGGAAGATGGCAATATCCACACCGAACGTTTTTGCAGTGCACTGATGCCGTCAGAAAATAAAGGAAAACAGGTAAACTGACATTTGCTTCTGTGTAGTTTGTGTTACGTAGTGTTGCTTTTGAACTTCACTTTGGTGCTGTCCTTGGTGCTGGTGTTCCATTAGGCAAAGCGTGCTTGCACTTACACACACCTTGCAGACACTTAAATATGGCATTTAGAAATGTTATGTACCCAAATGTAATAGTTTGCTGTTGGTCTAGTGAGAACTCTACTTCCGTTTTATGCCGTGCAAAGTGTATTTTAAGCCTACGTACACAGGTCTAAAAGTCTGCACCGTATTGAAAACCAAGAGTTAAAAATCTTAATTTAAGCTTGATGTAATACATTAAAAAAGGAAATTATATGACAAAATATTTAACTTTTTGCATCATTTATAAGTCACTAAATAAATTTGTGACGTTCATAATGTGACTTTGTACAGCCAGTTTACATTAAATTACAAAATTATAGGGTGTTATACAAACTTGTGAAGTTCATTCTGCCATTAAAGCAAAAGATGGACAAACCAAATACTTTTTTAAAAGTTAAACTCATATGCCGACTTTAATATTTAATATTTTTTACAGTAAAACAATTTTTAATTTTTAATTTAACCTCCCACTTGATTATGAAGATGGTTTTTCTTTCTTTCTTTTTTAATTAATTGATAAAATAAATACAATTTTCAATAGTGGTCTTAGACCTTTAGACCCAATTTTGATTTATCATCTCAGAATAAAAAATATTAATTTTCAAACTTTATAAGCACATCAGAACTGTCAAGTGTTCGCTGAATGTCCTGAAATCTTGACATGACTGTGCCCTGCAGTACTGCTGGGAAGAAAGTCAGAGTTTGTGTTAAAATGGCCATAATGATCATTGAGGTTTTGTTTACGACACTGTACAAAATCAATACCCATTAGCAGCTATAAAGGCTGATTTGGGCTCCAGAATGCTTTTATCCCATCACAGTTGTTACAGTTAGAAGCAGTGTATAATAGATTAGCTGTCTGTCTGTCTGTTTGTCTTTCTGTCTGCGCATTTAAATCTAATCAAGTTTTTGTCTTGTCATACAGTTGAATACAGTGCAGTGAATTAAGTAAAAAAAGGTTATATATATTTTAAGAGCAGGAATTTGTGTTTCGATAGCAACAGGTCATTGCTAATTTGGATTTTTTTTCCCCCTCTGTTAAAGGAATGCAGACATAGCTGAGACTCTCCAAAACGTATTAGCCCAACAGTCCCAATTACTCCTTCATGTTCCGGCATCCATCATGGTCTATGGGCAGGTCCTGCACCGCCAAGGCCCAGAGGAGAGCTTCATCAACCTCAACGTCGGCGGCTTTAAGCAGCAAGTGGAACGAGTGCTCCTCCAACGCTTCCCCCACACGCGACTGGCCCAACTACTCTACTGCAGCTCAGAGGCTGCTATTCTCCAGCTTTGCGATGACTATGCTGCAGCCGAACGCGAGTATTATTTTGACCGAAATCCACGTTTTTTCCGCTACGTGCTCAATTTCTATCATACCGGAAAGATCCACCTGATGGAAGAGTTGTGTGTGTTTAGCTTCAGCCAGGAGTTAGAATACTGGGGCATCAAGGAGCTTCACCTGGACGCTTGCTGCAGCAACAGATTTCAAGAACAGAAAGAGTACTCAGGAGATCAAGACTGGGGAAATGACGATGACCTGCAGAACCAGCTGCAAGACAGCTTAGATTCATCGATGGAGGAACTGTCGGCGTTTGACAAAGACCTCGAAAAGTTTGAGGGCACCTGGTGCTCCGAGTGGCGTAAGGAACTTTGGCTGCGACTGGAAAACCCGGGATACTCGCTTTCTGCGAAAATAATAGCGGTGTTTTCACTGAGTGTGGTATTGATGAGTATCGTAGCCATGTGCGTTCATAGCATGCCTGAGTTCCAACAAAAAGATGTTAACGAAAAAGAAGTGGAGGACCCGGTGTTGGCAGCGTTCGAGACCTTTTGCGTCCTCTGGTTTTCTATCGAGTTCATCCTACGATTAGCCGTCACACCATGTTTGTGCAAATTCCTGAGCAATGCGTTAAACATCATTGACTTCGCCTCTATTGTTCCATTTTACGCCACGTTGGCGTTCGAAACCATGGATGCCGAAGAAAGCGAGGAGCTTGAGAATGTAGGAAGAGTCGTGCAAATCCTGCGGCTCATGCGTATCTTTCGCATCCTCAAACTTGCACGGCATTCGGTCGGGTTGCGTTCGCTTGGGGCTACGCTCCGTCATAGCTACCATGAGGTCGGACTCCTCATCCTCTTCCTTTCCGTGGGAATCTCCATTTTCTCAGTGCTCATCTATTTTGTGGAGAGGGACAACGATGAGTCCGAACTGCAGACCATACCGGTGGGCTGGTGGTGGGCGACGATCAGCATGACCACGGTGGGATACGGCGACACTTATCCCATCACGCTCGCTGGGAAACTCATCGGCACCTTGTGCATAATTTGCGGCCTGCTTGTAGTCGCCCTTCCCATCACTATCATCTTCAACAAGTTCTCCAAGTACTACCAGAGACAGAAAGCCCTGGTGGAGTCTGACCAGCTCCAGCAAGACGACGAAAAACTGCCAAATCTTAGCATGCCTTTTCTTTACATAGGAGACCTCAACGGACAAAAGATGACTTCCCTGGTGCGCAGCACGTCCTCCAAGAGTAGCGCAGGGAGTGAGGGAGACATCACTGATGCTTCCAGCATTCAGGATGTTGAAATTGTCTGCCCTAGTGGGATGTCACAGACTGACAAAGCAACATAAATCAGAGTTCCTCAAATCTGGTTCCTCAAACCTGTGATTTTCTAGGGATCTTAAAGAACTTGAGGTGTGTTTGATTAGGGTTGGAGCTAAACTATTCATGGCCCTCCAGAGCAAGATTTGAGGAAGCACGACATAAATGCTTATATGCACAACCTCAAAAGGTGAGAAGAAACAAAAATAAACTTCTTTGCTTAGATCTGCAGCACACGTTGAGGAAACACTACCAGACCCTATGTCTCAAGGATCTTGTTTCTTACTGAGCAATTTCTGGACTTTCAATCAAAAGCAATTTTTCTCTTTAGTTCTCAGGGTTAAAACATATCTCAAGCTTTCCATTATTTATGGATCAGAACCTTTTGTGTAAACTAATCTAGACAGCAGGCTAGCAGTAGCATTGTTGCTCTATACCCAATTAACAGCACTGATTGACAGGTGTTTTTTTTATTCTTTGGACAAGCTGTTCATTTAATTACAAGCCTTTCTGCAGTGCCTGTGGGAAAAGAACTATGCTTAAATGTTTTATAGGCAATGACAGCATCTAAAATGCTGGAGTTCAGATGGCATGTTGGTGTACACCATCCTCCCTAATGTGTCCATCAGAGAGGGAAGGACGGAAAGAGTGCATGCATATTTCAACAAGAGAGAGGAGAGGCCACAAGAGAAAAGACAGAAGAAAGCAGGAAAGAGATGTTACAGTTCAATAAAATGTTGATGTACAGTATATTTAAGTCTCTGCTCTTTGTTCTGAAATCACTGCATGGGTCTGTAGAGACCAGAAGGATCTTAAAAGAAGTGGTTCACCCAGAAAGTTAAATTGTTATTATCTACAAAACCTTATGTCATTTGAAACCTGTAGTCTGTTTTGATGTTAATACAAAAAACTAATCTTTTTAATGCAGTTTATAGCATTAATCACAAGTTCAATGGAAAGAACTGAATTAAAGAAATGATTTGTTTATTGATCCAACTCTCAAATTCAGTTCACTTTAAAAAAAACAAATAAACATCTTTTTTGTTCCACAGAAGTCATGTGGCCTTGGAATGACATGATTAAAATTAAGCAAAAGAGCATTTTTTTATTAAACTTTTAGCTTAATTTTTTTGTATTTGGATCAAGTTTTTCCCACTTCTTAAGAGGAATGCCTTATGCATTAGTGTATTATCAATAATGCCTTTCTGAGCATCAGGTTCAGCTGTCCTCTTCACATTCTTTCTCCATCTTGCCGTCTCATTTTTTTGGAGTGACTTATGTCAGTAGGCTGTATTAGCAGAAGGAAGAGAGGTCCAAATGTTAGGGCTGTCTGCCACAGGGGATGTATTACTGCTGAAACGGCATCCGTTTGGCAAGTGGCTTTAACTTGGATAGATCGGCCTCTGTTTGAGACATGCCCATTGATCAATATGTCATACTTGTGTGCCCAAGTGTTTAAGGGCAGACCTGAATGCCTCATGAGTTACATGAATGGTGCAACTGACCCTTTCAGGTTCAGCAAACTCAGAGATTTGGTCAAGTTTCAAGGGGAACGTGACTGGAAATAGAAAAATGTCCTTCATTACACTTCTCACAGACACAGTTATACTGGGGCTTTGCAATATCTTAGCGATTTTGCAATTAGGGTGCTTGAAAACTACTGAGTGAAATGTGGTTATTGTTTGTTAGTATAGGAAAAGGTTGCAAGAAATAATTTCTTTTTTGAGATTGATTACATCCCGTGTACTGTGGCAGGGTGACTTCTCTCCCTCCACTAAGCCAGAAATATGAGGCCACCGCAAAGAGTCACATTTCTTGTTCAAACCATTGCTTTTCGACAACTCCCACAAACCTGAGCATGTTGTTTGCAAAAATATGTATACAATCACAGCACTGTTCCTCTGATGTATCTTCTGTTCAGTTCTGTTACAATATGAGCTGGTGGTTTAGGATGTGGGTTTTCACTCAAGGGAAAGCTAAACCTTCAAACCAGTTTCCACATCTCTATGAATGACACTTAGTACTTCAGAAGTGAGCTGTGCAATATCTGCATCACTACTGCCACCAAAAACAATTGCAAAAAAATAAATTAATAAATAGACTCCCCATTTTCATTTTTTTTTGAGAAAGATGTTTTTTTTCTTGTGTCAGAAATACATTACCATTCAAAAGTTTGGGATGATTTACTTTTGTACAAATAAATTTACATTTTGTCAATATTTTAGTAAATTTTAGCATTTAATTTTAGTCTGATGAAAACAGATGTAAGCAGCACAATGATTTGATTATTTGAAACAGCAATATTGTTTCTAAACTTCTTCAAAAATGTTGTAAGTGTACTCTTAATACGATAATCTAGCAGTGCTATTTTCTCATTGACATTTTAATCAAGAGTATATTTTAATGAAAAATGGATCATCCTGAAGTTTTGAATTTAATCAGAAAGCTCTACGTCAATGAACATTTTAGTCAGTAATTTAGTTGACAAGATTAAGACTGCTTCTGCTCAAACAGACTGCAGAAATTACACATTTTACTTATGTGTTTATGTTGATGGCTGGTCATAAAACGTATTTGTTTGTTCAGGTGATAAACCATCTTAACACTGCCTATAAATGTCCAGTTAAACTACCTTTTAACGTATGATTAATCCAACTGGTGCATAAATCACTAGCCGCATAACAGGTGAGAAGCATAACATCTTCAATGCTGAATAAAGTCCTGTCTTAAGCAATTTACAACCTCCTCTGCACTGGTCAGTTCACCTCCTGCTCTCTCTCGTCTCTTGCTTTCCCTTCTTTTCTTTCTTACCTCACACATAGGAAATTGGATGGAATCATCTGCCAGTGGCTGAAAATTGTGTCAAAAGGCTGTGAAAAGAAGTGTCTGAAGATTTTGGGGAAAACAGGTGATTTTTTTTTGAGGTTCTGAAGTACAATAACTACCATAGTAAACAAGACAAAATGGTGACTCATTAATGCCACTTACCACTCACAAAAGACATGTTTATTTAGAAACCAGAATAATAATCTTGATCAAAACATGTATATGTAATAGATCATAACCAATGCTTCATGCCATCCATGCAATGATAAGCTAAACAGAATGATTCAATCAAATCTGTGACATGGCAAAATCAATATAGCTACCCTGAAAACAACCTTCCCAATCTTGTTGATCAATGAAACTGATCCAGTGACAGCATTCCAACTCCTGCTGAAGCTGTACTTACAGCTCAGAACAGTCCTTTTTCTCACGATCTGAAGATTGCCTGTCAGTCGTCAGACCACTTTACTAAAGCCAGACCCATCTGTTCCGCAAGGCTGATATGGATGTTATAGATCTTTGGCTGGGCTGGTGTGATGCCTTGTTCAATCACCTGGGGTTCTAGAATTGAATTTGTAATGTTAAAGAGGTCACATGCTCGGCCAGTGTTCCATCTCCCCTGTTGGCCTTCACACTGTTGGCCTTCACACTTCACACTGGAGGTCACCTGTCCACAGTAATTATGTATTGATCCAATTTACGTGTTTGAATGCTTAACAAAAATAATTCATTCAGAAGTTATTCATCATTCACTCCACCTATAGTGTCATTTCAACTTTTTTTCTTTTAAGCTAAATCTTTTGAGATTATTTACTCCATATAAATAGATGGTGGTTTGTGAACAAATATATGATTTTGTATATTTATTTTATAAAACATTAAAAGGTTGGCAGTGTAAGGTTTTTGAAGTCTCTTAGGCTTACCAAGGTTGCATTTATTCATACTATAATCAATACTACTATATGTAGGCTACTGTATATCACTGTATATATGTTGTATTATACAACAATTTTGTAAAATATTGCAATTTCAATATAATATAATATAGGCTACTTCAATGTGTAATTTATTCCTGTGATGCAAAGCTGAATTTTCATTATATTCTAGTCTATTCTTTCAAATATGCCTAATAGTTTTGTAAATGTCTTTAATTCTACTTTTGAAAACTTTAAATATGACACTGTGTCCAAACATTAAACATTAAATCTCAAAATATTTGAATATAAAAATCAAGTTTGTATAAATTGCAAGCTTTAAAATAATGGTGCTTCACGATGCCATAGAAAAAAACTTTTTGTCTTAATGGTTCCATAACGAACCATTGACAAAAGGTTTTTTGTGACACAAGAATGTTCTTCATATTATAAAAAGCTAAGAAAGAGATGGTTCTTTAAAGAACATTTAGGGACTTTCACACCACGTAGTTCTAGGAACTTTAGGAATCAAGTTCTCCGTCGGGCCGTTTTCCTGGATGTAGAAACTCTGAAGCGGCCGACAACGATCTGTTTGCGTGCCATTAACAAACGTCAAAAACCGGTGAGTGGACGAAGCCTAATTTTTGAGTCATTTTTGTTGTGGGTTTCATAACGGAGATTAAATGTAAAGTTGGGCTAAGAGACCTAGTTTATTTATGATAACTTGCAGTATAACATATTATCGAAGGTGAGAAAATAACACTGCAGACAACAGGTAAATTACGTTTTCTGTGTTTTCCATATTTGTGGAGTACGTTAGCCTAACTTAAATGTGTTTACATGGGGTGCGTTCGCATAACGTTAACTTACTTCCATAATATATAAAGCAGTAGGCGAGCAAATGAGTATGTTTGAATCCTGACTATTCATAAAACAGTGAAAATTTCACAAATTCAGATTCTGTGTTCAGTGTTCAGATTCAGTGTTCATCGATGGACACTTTTCTATCCCAGAAGCCCACGCGAGAGGATACGAACGTAATGGAGAACAGCGACGAGGGTGTTTACAAATGTGAGTATTACAAACCAAAAACACTTTTCCTTGTTCTGAAATCACATTTATTGAGCTCCTGTATAGTAAAATGTTAATTTGCTTGAGGTGCCATGAAGCTAGACAGTAACGTTACACGATGTTACTAACTTTAACGTTATATGTTTTATTATGTATATAGCAATCAGGAGCTCCACTCGTACTTCACCAGAGTGGATTTACATAAACCATATACATCTTAAAGATTACTACGTGTCTATTTATTAGACAGGAAAATATTTTAAAATTTGCATATGAGCACATCACAACATGAGCAGACATCTGAGAGAGGGATGGTTGTGTTATATTATGTAGAATTCACTGTTGTTAACAGCTTTAGATGAATGTACGTGAATAAATCTACATGGGGTAGCTAAACATAAGTTATCTGTTTTATTTGTCTATTAGCATTGTCAATAAATTGAGGAATATTTGTGTTGGATAAAAGTAAGTTAACATCAGCAACTACCTGAATGTGTAAAAGCAGAAGCTATTGATCAGATAAATCACTGGAGACTGACTCTTGTCTGGATGTTACTGGACAGATGAGGCACACAAGTGTTTATCTGATGAAGAGTGACTGATGAAGATCAGAGGCTCTCTGATGGAGAAGTCCACAGCGTCATCCTGGAAATGGTCCAGTGTTATGGATAGGAACCTCCATCACTCCACCTGACCTTACTGCCTCATCTTGAGCAGATGCTGCTGTGGTCCCTTCATCTTCCATGAGCCAAAAGCCAGTGGGAACATCCAGACAAAGGCCAAAAGGATGTGATTTTAGTCAAGTTTGTTTTGCTTGTATCAGTTCATACAACATCACTTAATAAAACCAGAGTTTCAGAAGCTTTAAAAGCACTGTCAAACATTTTCATGAAGAATCTGAAAATCACGCTCCATTGACTGATATTGAATGAACAGAAACCAGCTGAACAAACCTTACCAAAATCATGTTTTTTGTGTACACACATGTCTATTTCTCATCAGATTGAGTCAGACTCCAGCAGTGAGGGTCGTGATGGACAGCAGAGACAGGTGAAGGTGGATATAGTGGTCAGCTGCAGATCTAGCTCAGCTGTGTTGAGATGCAGTAGATGTGGGTTCACCACCTGTAAGTACAAGAACATTATGTTTCAATAAAGCTTTGTTTTATGTGTTTCTGACTTGTTTAATCAATGCAGCCAGCGTATTTTTTTTAAATGCCAGGTTTTGCGTTTGTTTGACCAATCAACCTACACTTACGTCAATGATAGTCCAGTTTCAAACCAATGGTTCTGTAGTTCCTATAGTACTGTTTTAGACCCTACTTTGAAGTAGGAGCTAATTTAGTTCATCTAAACTGTGTTTTTGTAACTAAAACCATTCATACAGGAGTCCTTTTGATGTGAAAACTTAAAAAAAATGGGTAGTTCCACACTTCAGTTCAGGTACTCTGAAAATGTTGCTGTGTAGTGAGAGGCCCTTTTGACTGAATGGTTCTTTGTGGAACCAAAAAAGGTTTTTCTATGGCATCACTGTGAAGAACCTTTTATTTTTAGGAGTGTACAAACTTTGGGTCATTGGTTAATGCTCACACTATGCCTTTGTTGCTTTTTCAGTGAAGGTGAGGAAGATGAAGGGGTCAGAATCCAATATTTGCTTTATCAGCAGCTTGTGCTTGTTTATCTGAGTCAAAGATCAGAGAATGGCCAATCACAGCCAAACATCAACAATGCCAGCCAATATCTGATAAGGAGAACATGGCAGAGGACACAGCAAAGAACTCACTGACACAAACACCTAAAAGCTGGCGTAGGTGTGTGTGTATCGAATCAATGGCGTGCAGAACAGGAGTTCCTGAAGAGATTCACACTCTGAAAACTGAGACCTAGGTAAGCATGCTATCGGCACCTTGTTTTACAAAGTGAGAATTAGGAAACGTATGTCTGTGAGACACCAGATTGCACATGTTCACACGTTAACTTTCAGTCTCCTTCCGAGAAATATTGTGGAGTTTCCTTCATAACCTTCAGAGAATGATGATGTCTGGCCAGAAAGAGAAAGAAAGAGGGAAAACCGGGTGGCCCCAGCAGATGGAGGTTAGGGTTCTCCAGTTTATTCCATTTCAAACAGGTAATGGGCTGTGAAATGAATACCCAGTAAGCATTTTTCTTCAGTGTGAGGGCAGTTTCATTCAACATATGGACATGGAAATTAGTGTGTATGTTTGTTGGTTTCTCTGTCATGTGTCAGTGTGTGTACAGTACGTGAGGTGTATTATTAATTATCTGTCATTTTCCTAATGAGCCTACTGCAATTTAAACTAAGGGAAGCCCTTCCAGTTTGGAAAACTTCCAATTAAAAAGCATAAAAAGCCCCTTATCCATCAGTTTGACTGAAAGAGCTTTCATTTGTATTCAGTTGTAACAGTATGAAAAATACATCTATTAATACAGTGATATTTAACATGTAATATTGCTATGAAAATACTCCATCAAACTTTATTTCAGTAGTCCACTTTAGGCATTCTACTAACAGTAAGCGACTTTGCAATTACATGTCAACTAGCAGTCAACGTGTTAGTATGTCTAAAGTGCATTATCAAAAAGAAAGTAACCAAATGCTTAATCTTTAGAGTTATTCATGTAGAAAGTAGTGTTGTCAAATCATTAATCATAATGAATGTCATTCAAAAAAATGTTTTTGTTTACATTTATATACACTGCTCAAAACAATAAAGGGATCACTTAACACAATGTAACTCTTAGTCAATCACACTTTTGTGAAATCAAACGTTTGGCATTTGCCAGAGAACACCAAGATTGGCAAATTCGCCGCTGGCGCAAGGATCACACTGAGCACATGCGACAGACGTGACAGAGTCCAGAGAAGCTGTGGAGAACGTTCTGCTGCCTGCAACATCCTCCAGCATGACCGGTTTTTGTAGTGGGTCAGTAATGGTGTAGGGTGGCATTTCTTTGGAGGGTCGCACAGCCCTCCATGTGCTCCCCAGAGGTAGCCTGACTGCCATTAGGTACCGAGATGAGATCCTCAGACCCCTTGTGAGACCATATGCAGTTAGCAAATTAAACTATGTAAAGAACAAAGAATTAAATAAGAATATTTTATTCATTCATACCTAGGATGTGTTGTTTTAGTGTTCCCTTTATATTTTTGATGTATGTGTAGCCAACTGTGTTTATTTATTATGTGTGTTTGTATTTATTTGCATAGGTTTGGCATAGTTATTATCGCACTTAACAGCGTATTTATGGGGTTGATATAAAGTGAAAACTATGCAAATATAGGGAAACCAAAACGGAGGGGAGGAAATATAAATTTCTCTAAATACCCGGCTATGTGTAAATGTGGCGATAATGATGGCTTAACGCAGTGTTATGCATTATACAATGCTTCACTACGTAGAGGTGTGCCCAGTTTGCTTACAAAAGCACTCTCCACGTTAGTTTTGGTTTAAGCGCTGTAGGGGTAGACCAATCATATAGGACTGCGCCATATGACCAATCACAGCGAGGGCTCACAGGAAGGAGGGGTTTAGACAAACTGACTCTTTGAACTGCTTTACACAAGTCGTTTACAAATCATTTAGAAATGGGGTAAAATTAAATCTATTTTTGGAGAAAACTTAAGTGTTTTTTGACCTTGCATACATAAAAACCTGTTTTAAGATATTCATAAAGCAATATTAGCAACCTTTAAAATGGCACAATAGGGGCACTTTAAGTATAAAAGCAACTTGACGCTCACTGAATCCTTGTGCCAGTAAAGCTAGGATTGAAGCCTTTTTTCTTGATTTAAAACCTTTCTTTTCACTGTTTTTGGCTTGTTTAGTGTTTACTTTTAAATTTCTAATTACTTTTGAAAGACTTCTAGCATTTTTTACCATCCAACTGGATGCGGAACAGCCTGGATGCGGAAATACAATCTTTCCTCTTGCAAATACATCTGGAATACATCTGGATTCAGGTGCTCACCAAATAAGTACCTCAATAAACAGAATGAAGTATGTTTGTGTAGAAATGTAACAAAGACTGGCATGAAATGCTTAAATAGCTTAGAATACTCAAATAGATACTGATTTAGGAGTAAATTGCAGGGGTCTCTTATTTTTTTCCAGAGCTGTATATATAAATACTTACACATACACTATATATATATTGATAATGTTATATCTTCATATTCTTATATTTTAAATTATGTATAAATATATTTTAATATAACATTATATATTATATAATATTTTAAATATATTTATCATATAAAGATAGCATATCTTTCTTAAATATGCATAGACTATGTAAACAAAAACATTTATTTTAGATGCGATTAATGATTTAATAGAGGTGCTTATTGCATAACTGTTTACAGTTTAACAAAAGTTAAAAGCGTCATGGGGTGCACAAAAAAGGTGGATATTTAACCTTTAGTCTTTCACACACTCACAGTACATTCTGAAAATGATATATTATTTTGAAGGTGAGCATTAAATGTCATGATTAACGTAATCATAGTATGAGTATGTTTGCGAGTTAAGAAAGGTCATTGGTTTTCGTGAATGTTACGCTCAGTCACACACACGGCGCATACAGTATGCATCTCACAGCTCTCTTCCCCCTGCGCTTCTGAGATCAATTCCCATTTAATTAGGGTCTGAAAGTTGTTAACGCTCACTGTGAAGTGCAAACACATGTGAAATGGTTACTGATGACTAACACTTTCTCTTTCTTTACGGCCGCGTCACTTCTGCAGCTGCTGGCATTATTGCAGACTGTGCGATCTGCAGTGTGTGTGTGCGAGGTGTTTCATAATGCTATGCTGCTCGGATGACTTGACTCTAATTAAGAGCACAAATCATGTCTCTGGAGGGGAAATGCTCTATGGATTTTGTAGATCTTTGCTTGTGTTGCTTTACACACATGTGTATGTTTCAGAATAGATGTTTGTCCTTCTGTACTAACATTAAATAGTCCTTTTTGTCTGCAATCACACTGGGAAGCTCCAAAAACAACAAAATAGTAGTATATATTTTGGACGACAAAATCCTCCCTTTCACTCCATTCTTCCATTCCAACATATAGTTTCGCTTTACTTATGGTTTAAGAAGTTTCCTTGCTAAAGATTTCTAAGAATTGAATCCCATACATTTGCAGTATAAGTATTGATTTTCTCTTTGATAGACTTCTGACACTGCTTTTAACCCTGGCTTTGATTTTGTAGGCATGAATGCCACAAACGTTTTTTAATGTTTTTTTTAGTTATTCTAAGTGCTCTGTGTCTTTCCGCAAAGTCGGAGAGAAAGAATAAGAGAAGGATGCATTAATGGAATGTTTATTGCATTGATGGAGAAATCAGAGAAGGCCCTTTGTTTTTATCCACTTGATTGTGTTTTTAGGACAGCAGCAGATGAAAAAATAAATAAAAATGTAACAAAGATAATGGACAAATTGTTTTAGTCAGCAAAGCTCTCATTCAATACAGAGGAGTTCCCTGAAATCATTTAATACATATACGGTTTAAAAGTTAGATATTTAGAGTCAGGGTTAGGCCCACAAGGGCGGCATTCATTTGAAGAGGAAAAAAGCAACAGTCAAGACACTTAAAAACTGAATTTTGTGAGATATAATTGATTTATTTTGATTTAAATATGATTTTCGGATATTTTAAAATGTGACGTATAGCTGTGATGTCAAGGACCAATTTTTTGCTGCCAGTGTTATTGTTCAGTGTCAAGTGATCCTACAGAAATCATTATAATTGGCTGATTTGGTGTTTTGGAAACATTTCTTATTATCAGTGTTTAAAACAGTTCTGCTGCTTAATATAATATGTTAGTATTTTTTTTGAAAACATAAAAACATGTAAACAAATCAGTTAAAACATTTCCAGAAAGATCAAAAGAACTTTAAATATTTAAAATAAAAATCTTTTGTAATACATTCTAGATGCCTGTACTATCACCTTTGCTCAATATCATGTGTCCTTGCTGAATAAAAGCTCTCATTTCTGTTAAAAAACCCAAAACATTATATGAACAAAAAAAGACTATAATCTTGGAACATCATAAAGGTGATTAAATGATGCCTCCAGAAAAAATAAAATCAAGGTCAGTTGTCACATTCCACAGAAATATCACACTGTCAGACTGAATTCTGTTTTACAATTTTGATCTGAACTGAAATGTTCATTTCCAAGTTTGCAGAAGGACACAATCTTCCTCTTGTCTCATGAGGCTACAGCATCGGCAAACTTTGCGTTGCTTTGCAGAAACTGCTCAGGCAGGCAGGTGAGTGAAACAGCGGTCAGCACGACTCACTGCGGGATGAATTCAAGGCTGTGCCACTTAAATCTCACATAAGCGTGACATCACTTTGTCAGCGTGTTTTGTCTCTGTCTTCAATGGTAGTGAGGATGAGTCACGGGGCAAATGATGACTAGGTCAATCCAGATGCGTTCCTGGCTGCACTTAGTTCCATTCTGCCCTACTGCTGTATGATGAGTATACTGTATGAGAAGGTTAGTTGATGTTTTTTTTTCACACTGTGGTGGACTTTAGGTCTTAGGCATGCAAACACACTCAAGCAAAGTGGATATACTGTACGTCTCTAACCAAACTGGACATAAAGCTAAATGACCTCCAGCCTGACTGATGCTCTCTGGTGGTTGCTGATGCTCTCTCCAGCAGTTCTTTAAATCAGTCTTTCACCTTCAGGAGACGACACACAAAACAGCTGCTCTGCGCTTGCTATCTCCATGTTATCTGCATAAAGATATAGATATTTAGATGGCTATGATGTCCTCGGCCGTTTGTATTCATTACTTGTGAAGTATTCTGATCAATAATTCTGGATATTGGAGGCTGCTGAAGCTGTCAGATGTAATAACCATATAGTTCAGGGTCAGAGAACACACTCAATAAAAATTTACAGTTAACATAGCAGTCAATACACCCATCACTATGACAGTAGCAACTTAATTTTTCTCAATTAGAGATATTATAATTATAGATCTCAATATTTTTTTTAAATTGAAAATTGAGGCTTGTTAAGATAAGTGTGTGTGTGTGTGTGTTTTAACTGTTGTCTGTCCAGTGTGATGTTCAGATAAAACATAAGATTCATCTCCTTGAGGGTGACTGATGTAATTAGTATTTGCTGTTCTGTTGTGTTTGTTCTGATGAGCACGAGTGAGATGGTCATCTGGAATTCAATTCGAAACCCTTAAGAGATCCGAAAACACACTCTGAAATTAGCATTTTCTGTCTTACACACTAACACAGCACTCACTCAATGCCATTAGGATTCTGCCTCTGAAACACTCACCGTCAAACTGTCAACCTCATTACCACACACTGCATGTGCATTCCAGGCCTGACAAATAGACCTGCCTGCGCATGCCATCTAAAACATGACCGGACTTTAAGGGACCGGATAACCATAGGTGTGAACCAAAAACAGGAAGGGATCAGGCTCATCTGTTTAAACAGTTTCTTCTCAGGCTTCAGATTAAGGTCCCTGTAATACAGTGTATGTGGGTGAGGATGAATTGAAAGGCAGAAAATATTCAAAAGGCATATTTAAAGGGAGAAAAATATATGTGTCAGAAATAAAAGTTGTTTGTTTCAAGATATATGAATGCCTGCCTTAATCAAAAAGAGTGTTTTGATGGTTAACCAGTGAGCGATGTCAGAGATGTGTTGTAAAGACAGAGTAATCAATTTGTGCTTAGCTCAGCTGAATGAAGATCCTGCCAAATCATTGCACAGAAAATGTTGTCAGTTTCCTATGAATCTTCCTCAAGGGGGTGCAGTTTTTCTTTTGGCTGCAATTTGTTTTTTGTCTCACTGGAGACATTTATGCCCACAAAGTTTGCTTGTTTAAGTCTATTAATTACAATTACTGAAACTTGAGATACAAATGGTAATTTGCATTTTAAGTAAATGAAGAAAGTATATGCTGTATTCTGTAATCACAAACAAAAGTCATTGCTTCATTCTGTCTAAACCAATTATACTTCTGAAAGTCTCTCTCTCTCTTTCTCTCCAAATATATTGTTATATATAATGCCTTTGGCCAAGTGCCACGTGTCTCCTCAGCGCTTCATACACACATTAGTGTCACTTCCTCTCACTGCTGTAGATCAGCATCATAACTCTAGCGCTTATTCTGGTTTATCTAAATACTGTATTATATTTCAAATATTTGTTTGTTGTGCTTGTATAGCTAAAATGCACAATTTTTACCATAACTGCGTTTAATTGATCAATAATACATTGAAAAGTGAAATATTGTGAATGATTGACATTTAAAATATAATTACTTAATCCCATATTCTGAATTGTAAAGTAAAATCTCTTGAATTGTCAGCAGACAAAAGGAGTTTAGTCTTCAGTGTCACATAATCCTTCAGAAATCATTAATTTAATTCATCTAATTTAATTTCTTTCAATTGAAATCAGTTGTGCAGCCTAATACTGCCTAAGAATATGTTTATTTTTTTTGTTTTGTTATTGTGACAATTTGTTATTTTTACTGTCGTTTTTTAAACAATTTTGAAGTATTGATTTCTTTTAAAAAAATCTTACTAATATTTCATATTTCTAGAAACATATTTGAACTATATCAAAAATTCTTAACCATTAAAATTTAAGTTAAGAACTACAATTAAAGTTTCTTAAACATATTTTTGATTAAATATTAGATCTGGTATATCTGACAGGATGGTCACGTGACATCCAATAAAGTGCAATTTGAGTGGAATTGATTTGATTACTTCAAGTCTGTAATGCCTCCCAGTTCTGCACAGGCTGGTGATTGATTGGGTAGCAAATTCAGTTCATTGTGGCACAATTTCGCTTAAGACTGAAATGCAATGCAAAGGACGTCATCACTCAAAAAAAAGTGTCACGCGGTAGAGTGCAATATAGCTGAGTGCTCTATGTTTCAAGATGCATTGCATTTCATTTGGCTAGAAATCAGCATTGGATTGTATGAAAAGCAAAACCTGCACATTGTTTGTCACTGACAGGAAATTATTTTGTAATGCCGTTCATGACAGCTTTGCTTTTTACTGTGACGTCTACACAGGTTTCCAGCAACCATTCAAGCATTGCACACATTCTGTTCAATACTGGTCGGATCACAGAACTATAGATTCGGACAGACTGTAAAAGTTAAAATGTTTAATTGATGGTGTTAGCAGAAAATGGTTTGCTGAATAAACTGATCTTGGATCAGCAATGAGTGCTGAAATACGGTTTTTTGGCCATTGGGTAATGAGCCTGGTTCTGACTCAGCGAGGCGGTAGAGAGACACTGCCCAGTGTAATTAGCAGCTACTCATGTAATGTACTCCCATGAAGTTTAATGATGTTGCTCAGCATTTTAGCTGTACAGATGGGCTGCACTTTCTCAGTAAAAGCTTTAGATCGTGATTGGTCATTTGGGTGCAGGCATTGCTGCAATGCAGTAGTAACAGCAAACACACACGCGCACACACGCTCACTTTTCCCTCAGAGTGATCACTTTCATAGATGTCTCTGAGCCTTTGGCTGCTTTGTAATGATGAAAGAATCCATTCTAAAGCCACAGATAACTTTTAGATGTGGTTTAGTGGTTTCTTTATAGATTATTGGATTTTTCCTTAATGTATTGTCCTGGTAGTGTCTGTATTCAATCAAGAGCAATGTTATTGCATTTTAGCAAAGTAGCAATGTTGTAAGCTATCATAATGCACCACTAAAGAAAGCTTTTTATGCCTTAAAACAATTGTAGTTCCAAATTCATGCCCGTTTCTTGATCATATGACCAAGAATGGCCCGAGTCAGTTCTTAACCATGAAGCACCAGCCGCATAATTGAGCTTCAGTGACCTTCTGCTTGATATAGTGTGCTTAAATTAAGATTGTGGATTTTGAATTAGGACATTCATAAATTGGTCTCTGCCTTAATCTGACCAGTATTCTCCTATAATTGTGTTTGCACTTGGTTGACTGTGTAATGAGCTGTGTAAAACCGATGTAAAAACCAGGAACTTGTATGGCACTACTTAATGATATAGAACTATAGTATTCAGATGGGATTTGTTTTTAAAAATGGCATTTCATGTTTGTTTTTTTTATTATTATTTGACTTGAAATTGTGTGACCTCTATGTGTGGATTCAGGTTGGATTCAAGTAAAAAAATATATCTGCGGCCTGTCAGTAAAAACTAATCCTGTCCCAAAAGGCCTTATGACTTATTTTTGGGAATAATGCTAAAATCTTTAAGTGTGTCCTCCTTTTGCTTTAATGACATCAGCATGTAAGATGCATGAACTCCATGAATTTATGACTTTATTTACAATTATCATCCGTCATGTTCTACAGTGGAAGCAAAAATTGGTGGTCTGTACTGTATTACTTGTTTACTGGCTTTGATGTAGAATATTCAATTCATTTTATGTCATATTATTCCGTTGCTTTATATTTTTTTAAATCCTAAACAATAATATGAATACATTTATTTTTGTTTTTTTTATTCATTTTGAAACTAAATTCGGACTTTAAGGTAAATGCTTTCATATTGACATATTATGCTTATTTAGGAGATTATTTTATGTAGCATGGTTTCATTTTATGCGAGATGGTTTCTGTTAAAAGCCTGATGTGGGTCTGGTGTGAATTTAAAGTGACTGTCTCCATGCTGTAATACAGAACAGCAGGACCATATAAAGAAAAAGAGAGCCTGGGGCGGTGGGATTGGTCAGATGGAGAGTGGTCTGGGTTGCATGAAAGTCTCTATAATATTGAAATAATGCACTGCAAACAAACCCAGTAAAACTGTAGAGCACTGCGGCAGTGCAGTGAATTAAACAATATGTTTTGATTACAAAAAAGAGTGTAAAATTTGCGTTTAGGGTCTCAGAGTGGCTTTAATTCATGATTAGGAAATACAGGACACATTAATTCCATCCCTGAGGGCTGATAATAGGACTAATTTATGAACAAAATCTGTGAATTACCAAAACAAACACTAATTAGTTGGATTAATTGGGCGTTACGGTTCTGTCTGTCAAATTTAGACTAAAGAGAGGAGATTTATGTTTTAGCTTGATTTGCACTAGAGAGTCTTCAAGCATATTTTACAGCACATGAATGATAATGCAGCAGTAGTCTGGCTGCCGGATCACACCAAGTGCTGGATAACTCATTAATATCAGGGTGGAAGGATTCCACACAAATCAAAGCGAAACAATATATGCAAAATCAGATAAAAGCATGTTCCAAAAAGTCCAGGCGCAAATTCACACCTTTGGTTGATCCAACGTTCCCGTGTCAGGTTCGAGGGGTTAAAGTATTTAAACATGGAAATAATTACACACGTCAACTTTAACGGCTTCTTGGCTGATTGTGTTAAATTAGGACAGGAGCAAGGAATTAGATTGCATTTGCTTTTTTGCTGGAAATATGAATCATAAATTCTGTCAGTAAGTGAAGTAGAAATACATCTCAGCAGTCATGTCCTAATATCTCCTCCTGCTTTCCTCATTACTCAGAGTGTAAACAGCAGCATGAATACAGACTGTAATTCATTATTCAGAAGAAGCTTCTCTTTGCCAGTGATGCTGATGAATATGGTGACAGCATCAGCATAATTCATCACATCCAGTATTAAATTACTTTGACAAACAAGTGCAACTTCTACTGAAGATTTTAATGCTTGAACTAGTCCAAAAACGGACATTAAAGACATCCCGAGACCCAGCCATATAGACTTTTTTCCCCCTTTTTAGCAAAAAGAGACCATAAATATTACAGTTTTAGGTTTGACTGTTTGACCGAATGTAGCACTCTTCTGTAAATATCATATTTATTTTTTGTAATTACCATTTAATTCAGAATATGACTTTCTGTTATAAAACAAGGATTTTCATACACCACAACATAAAGCATGTTTATCAGACAACAAGTGAATAGGGAAGGAAACTGTATATTTATATGAAATATTACATATTCTTATGCCAATTTGTTATTTTAAGTATCACATTTTTCCATTACATGTTACTCCAAGAACATGTTAATATGCAAATTAGATACAATGTACAGTACACTCTCAGAAATAAAGGTACAAAAGCTGTCATTGGGGTGGTGCCTTTTCAAAAGGGACACTTTTGTACCTATTATGTTCAGATGTGTAAACTTGAAGTACTATTATGTACCTTAAAGGTACCAAAATGGACCCTTAAGGTACAAACATGTCCCTTTTGAAAAGGTCCCGCTCCAGTGACAGCTTTTGTATCTTTATTTCTGAGAGTGTATAGACACAGTGCATTAGAAAGAGAAAATATTGAAAGAGACATATTGTGTAATTATAATCAAACCATTCTGTAGTATATTCCATTACATAGTTATTATTTAAATATAATAAATGAGTCCTGATGGATGAGTCCATAGCAATAGCATACATAGAATAAAACATCAACTACATAATTTTAATAATTCTATTTTCCCCTGTAATTTTGTGTTAAAATTCCAATGTAATAATATATATACGTATATATAAATCTTCTAGGTCTCTGGAGAATATAGAAATAAAAGTTCTGTCATTATATTCAAACTTGCATGTCTTTGTTCTGTGAGGCAGATTTGAACTATTTTTCCATTCAGTTACATTTAATGTAGACTGAGACTTTTGAAGCTTTATAAAGAAAGCTGATTACATTTCACATGAAAATTACACCACTTTAACTGTTGCACTACTCCATGTAACCATCTTTATGTTAGCCACACATTTGTCGATTATTTAGGATAAAAAGCCTCTATAAAAACCTCTTCTCTGGCTCGCTGATCATGATGAGCAAGAGAGAAAGAGACATTGCAGTTGTCTGTAATGATTAATCTTATGCAGATGTGCACTGATGAAGAGCTACGGTGAACGATTGTTTGAAATTGAGATAAATCTTTTACTAGAGTTGTTAAAAATGTGAGAGAGAGACAGAAAGAGAGATTAGTTAGCTACTGCCATATTCTGAAAGGGTTGTTTTTTTCTGCCTCTGCGGAATGAGTTCATAAATATAAACACAGTAATGGCTTTTGTGTCATGTCCAAATGTGTGCTCTGGCCTGTTTCACATTGTACGAATAAACTTGGCATATTTACATTTATTCAAGATTTACGTGCCTAATGCTTAAGTAGTTTTGGAGAGCCAGACTTTGTGAATTCCGATGAACATCAGCATTTTTTGGCCACAACATTTATGGGCAGGTAAATGGGAAATCGATGATGCTATCATAAAAAATCAGCATGTAAGACAATAGTTTATCCACATAACAGTGCAACAGTCTAAATAAAATGTTATACCGACAACGCATTGGAAATGGAGTGTAATGTCTATTTTACTGTGGCTACAGTAATGAAACCCGTGTGTTAAAAATGCTTATTTGGTAAAAGCAGCGTTATATCAGTTTGTGCAATGAGCATCATATTTATAAACCTCTGCAGTTTAATGACACTTGACCCAGAGGCCAACAATTAAAGCAGAGATCACGGAAACATCAGCCTGTTCTGTCTGCAAACCTGAAACTGAAAAGGGTAACCTGAGTTGACTGTCTGGATAAGGCTGCATCTTTACTGGAAAACATATTGTGATGAAAAAAGGCATGTAATGTGGCAGTCAGAGGCTTAACAGAGAGTATTTTGGAAACTGGTTTGAATGACTTTCAAGGTCTGATCCTAATAAATGTAAGTTTTCTTTTTAATTTTTTGCTATTGCCACCATCAAAATATACATGTTTTGTATATTGTTTTAAAACTATTACATAAAGAAAACATGTACAACTTTGTTCCCTCCATTGGCTAAATCATGGACACGATTTAGCAAATCGATGGGTCAAAATAGTATAAATGTGCATGTTTTAGTAAGTTGTGTGCATGATTTATTATTTTTTCCTTGCATGTCATTTGCAGGACTGCCAAACTAAACCGTTTTAGAAGAAACAAAAACAACAACAACAACAACAACAACAAAAACATTTAATAAATTATGTATAAGTAATTTAATGTTTTCAGAACATTATTAAAGACCAATGCAGCCCATTATTTCAACCCAACTTTACATTTTCAATCACATTTTTAACCTCATAGTTGGGTTAGTCCATACTTGACCCAAAGTTGAGTTAAAATAATGCATTTCTATTAATGTTACTAGAACTATTGTTTATAACTTTGAGATAACTTTTTCTTATCACAATTCTGAAGTATATTCTCTAAATTTTTTTAAAATCATTTTTGAATGGCTTTTCACATTAGATTTTATCAGATTTACTGATACAAGATACAGGATTTACTGTAAACAGATTTTTTTCTTTTGCATTTTAAATGTTCGGTGCAAAACTGTATAGACAACATTGTCAAAATGATCAGAGCCAAAACTACTAAAGATGCAATTTCGCTTTTAAAAAAAACACGAACATGCCTGCACACACCTAGATGAACATGTGATACGCATGTGTGCATGATGTCACCCTTTTCACAAATTCATGTTTTTTGTACGTGGAGACAATTATGATATGCCTTTTCAAAAACTTGAACTTAGTCCTTGTTGTCGTGTAAATGAATGGCCAAAATGCATCAAATGTTTTTCATTGAAAATGTTTCTGTGTAAAGTTGGCTGCACTTGAACCTGTCCAGTCCTTTGTTTCTTTAATTCAAGTTGCTTAAATGTTTTGTTTGTAGGTTGCTCTGGTTGCTTCATTCCAAAGTCACAGCTGCTGTGCTGCTCTGTGTCGCAGTGCATCTCAGGTCAGGTCCCTAGCAGGCAATGTATCGACCGGTCAAAAAGCTCTGTCAGAGCTTTGAGGATGTTTGAGGGTAACCTCATCTGACCCCTGATGGCTAAATATTGTGATTCCAGCCACAGTGTCTGTCATATCATAAAAATGCTTTAATGCTTCTCTGTTCTGTAGCCGGATTTACTCACAGGCTTTACAGGACTCTTAGTTTGGAGCTAAACTGATGTTAGAGGTCACAGAACGGTTCAGAAGTGCTCGCAATAATTCTAGTAATTCCTAAGTGTAAAATGCTCCAGAAGGTTGGTTGGTGGACAGGTGTCCAGTGAGGCGTTTAATGGGAAGGCACATTTCATCACTCTCCTGCAGTTTTACTCTTGGATGGGGGGGTCATATTAAGAATTTATAGTTTTAATCTGACTCCTCGCATGGGGGGGGGGGGGGGGGGGGGGCA
>JAUCNO010001053.1:2249744-2265569 GCA_032353835.1 Enteromius viviparus
TGTAAATGACTTGTAAATTAATTAACTAAACATAATAATCACTTATTAATCATTTGTGAATGTTTTGTAGATGAACACTTCATCATTAACTAATCGCTTATAAATGACTTAAAGTGTTATAAAGACTTATAAAGTGTTACCAAAAAGTTTCACCCAAATTGTATTTGTTAGGGTTAATGACATTTAAACATTTTATTTGTTGGTAAATTAAGAGGATTCACAATGAATATTATATGAATATATTAATGAATATATTAAAGATGAATATTGTGTGATCATTTTTTAAACTTGTATACATTTTTTTAAACATTAGTGGTAGTGGTAGCGCATGACATACATTATTCTAAATGATAGTAATATATCTTGCACAATGTCTAAACTTTTATTTTGAAGGGGTTGCCGTGAATACCTTTACATTTCTGCATGTATATGATGTGCTGGTTTACTCAAGTGAAAGAGCAGATGGCAGATGCTAAAATCACAGTGAGCTTCAATGCGCTTGTCAAACAAAACCGCGCTTCTCTGCCATTCATTCTTTAACAAAGAACATACAGGATTCATATTTGATTCGACTTTTGTGACTTGGTATTTACAGATATTAGTTCATGTAGCAAACTGTAGGCTACATTCCATTCCAACTGGATTCCAAGATTCCGTCCACATTTCCGGCATCGCAGAAATCATGAGCGCGTACAAATCATGAACCGGGTTGACTTGCTACACGGTAACACCGGTACTTAACAAATACTGGTACTGTCTACTGTGTTTACATTGTTTATGTACCAACTTGGTACGACAGTACCAGGTCTTTTGACAACACTAGCTCATAAACACGCGTACTGCCTAAACAGTGTTGAGCATTCTGCTGCAGAAGCAGCTCCGGCATTCTAATTTCAATGACTTGTGAACCCTCACCGTGCATTAGTTTAAAAGTATCATTGAGGTCTAAGCCGCTGATGAGAGCAATATTTCTCCTGTTTAGCGAATACTAATCAGCCGTCCTAAAGCGCGAGCCGACGTGTCTGTGTGTGCGTGCAGAGGAGTGAAAGAAATTATATCACTTATGTCAGAGTGCTAATAGGCCCAGCCACACTCCAAATTTAATTTCATAAGCCACTGTTCTTGATTTTTTCCCCCCTTTTCAGATTAGTGACTAACAATCTATTACAGGCAACATCACAGACAGTGTAATACAAGAGGTCATTACAAGATTACGTAAACTCCAGACTTGCATTACCATTCCACATCCATTTACATGATGATTATTACAGCAGAAATTAGAGTGTGATTAGAGGGCCCGGTAGCCTTTGCTCTCCGCAGACACATCTGGGCACACAGCAGAGGGGGACTGACCATTTGTGCCAAGGATTTATAGAAGCATGTCGGCATTTGTTTTGTCAGCGTGATCGCAGCAGCGCCACGGCCATAAAACCAGTCATTCTGTTCGCGTTTCCTCACTGCGGGCCAAAACGTTCATTTAGCATATCTGATATAAACACCTATTCTTTCCCGTAGAACAAAACTCCTCCGACTAGCATTCCGCCGGCGCCATACGTCCGTTTATAAGTATGCAGCACGCGGAACGTTCGCCATACTTTAGTGCACATGAGCTGAGTAGCTGTCAAAATTACAACAGGCATCTCAAGTAATTATGCAGATTTATGCAAAACATTAACAAGAAGAATTAAAAGCACAAATGAGGTGGCTACACTTGAATTGTTAAGATTATGAATAATTACCATGAATCTTTTTTGCTCTTAATATAACTTGTTTTTGATAAACAAAGCCTTAATTATCAGAATACTTCTGAGAATATCGGTGACCTTCATTAATCTTACAAAACAAGTCTCTGGTGAGCGGCAGCTGAGGAGGCCCGCTCTCACACTGAGTACACAAATAACAAGAGCGGCGTATGCTAACTAGCCACTTCAGAGAGCGGAGCGTGCGGCCAGGTATATCTTACAGCTCAGCCACGGATGCACAATCATGCCAGGCGACTCTGCCTTTCCATCTGGGACTCCCTCATTCCAGCTACTCATTAATTACAGCCACATTTTTCACCCCATCCTCCCTTCTCTTCTCAATATGAGAGATCTGTTTTCGTCCCCAAACTCCGCTGCGAGAAGGATCGTTTCGGAGCTTCCGTTTCGGACGTCAGCGGTTGACTGCTGGCCGCTCATCCCTGACCCTCCCCGTATCCGTCTGTGGCAAAGGAGCCAATCTTCACCTCCGTCGCCGTGGCGTGTCACGACGGCCTGTCAATCAATGGGTACCTGGCAGGTTTCTTGTCCACCCACTCAGTCTCTCGGAACAGACTGAAGGTCCATTCGTCCAACCCCTACCACACCACTGTTCCCTTTCACACTCTCCAGCTCCTCCACCCCTCCATCTGTGCTTCACATACTCTCCTTGTAGCTCACAGACCATGAGGATGGGGCTCACTGGCATAGAAACCTGCTCCATAACCCTCCCGCCAAAAAAGCACAATCAACAAATATCTGAAATAATGCATGTCCATCAAACAGCTGATTCATTGACTTTTTTTTCTTCAGTTCTTGCATTTGTCTCTTTATGAGAGAGATACTGTGGAGAAAAGGTTTAAAAAGTACCATATAATAATATATATAAATATACCATACACCCTGTATAAAATATATTTAAAACATTTTAATTATATAAAAATATTAATATATTCTTTATATATTATTACTGAAATATCTCTCTCTCTTTCATATATATATATATATATATGCACACATTATTATACAAACATTTTCAAACATTTCAGCAAAATGGATGGAGAGTTGGACTTGTAACCCAAAGGTTGTGGGATGGGTTAAATATAGAGCACAAATTTCAAATATGGGTCACCATACCTTGCCACAAGTTACTTTACTTACTCAATTAAAAAAAAATTAATAAAATAAAATAAAATCAACCATTTCACACTGAAGACTAAAGACATTTGTATATCAGCTCAGAAGAATAGACATTAGTATCAGTCAGAGGAAGGTGTGTATATACTTTGTTAATTCCACTAATTCCATTTTTTTTTTCAAGCTTTGGAAAGTGTGTGCAATGACAATTCCCATTCATTCTTTTTGTTATGATAACGTGGCAATTGCACCCAAACATGCACTCTGGAGAGAAAAAAAGGAAATTAGCTATTTAGCACATCGCCACAGACTCCCTAACCCAGATACTGTATCATGCATGTGGAGTACTTCTAGCTTTAGGAACAGATGTCAGTCCTGTTTAGAGCACTACAGTTACATTCACACAGAGTTTGTTTATAAACGAAAGTGAGAACTGAACTTTCAACATTAAAATGTCATAAGTAGCCATGGTTTGTAAATCTCTGTTAGAGCGGTTTTGGCATAAAGCACAATTTGCAATCCCTGATTACATTTCGAAAAAAAAGTAATACAATTATTTAACTAAAATGAAAGAAAATGATCAAACGTGCTAGTAAAGACTTTCAAAATTCTCCAAAATAAATGAAACACACACGTATATACAGTACCCTCCACTAATATTGGCACTAATATAGATTTGTGAAAACAATTTTGATCTTTCACTCAAAGAAATGACTATATTCTATCCTACCATTGAAGAAAAACAATTGAAAATGGGGAGAAAAACTCATGATGAAATAAATGTTTTTCTCTTTAATACATGTTGGTCACAATTATTGTTACCCAATTATTGCTATGTCCTTTTCGTAAGATAACAGCTCTGAGTTTTCTCCTGTAACCCCTGAAGAGTTTGGAGAACACCTGATAAGACAAAAGAGACCATTCTTTCATCCAGAATCACTCCAGAACCTTTAAATTACCAGCTCAATGCTGGTTCTCCTCTTTAGTTCACCTCACTCAGGGTTCAGGTCAGAGGACTGGGACAGCCATGGCAAAAGTTTCATTTTGTGCTCAGTGAATAATTTTTGTGTTTATTTTGATGTTTGTTTTGGATTATTGTCCCAATGGAAGACCCAACCATGGCCTTTATGAGATTTCTAACAGAGTCAGTGAATTATTGATTTTTATCTGTTGGTATTTGATAGAATCCATGAAATGTGTCTGAACAAGATGTCCGGGACCTCCAGCTGAAATATAGACCCACAACATCAAAAATACAGCGGTATACCTCATTGTACACATGAGTATTTTTTATCCCTGTGTTCACCAAACCCATCTTGAGTGATTGCAGCTAAAAAACTTTTTTTTTTAAGTTTCATCTGATCATAGAAGCCAGTTTATTTTTACCCTCCCAAACAACATGTGCTGATGTAGGGGCTGTTTGACTATTTTTTTTAAATGTTTTTTTTGACCCTCGAAGAATCTTTTGCAGCATATAAGAAATATATTCTTTGGTTTTTCTCATTGTGTTGATGATTAAGGGACTTTAGGCTTTGTTTTATTTTCACAGCCACCTTTGGTCAGATTTACCAAGGGTGCCAATATTATTGGAGGGCACTGTAAATGAAACACCTGTAGCATGAGTCCGGATTTGTGCACATCAAGGCATTTATTTGATTCAAAACCCATAAAAATAAATAACAATATTATTGCAATTTATAATAAAATAATATTTTCAAATTTTAATACACTGAAAATATTGTACATACATGTACAATACATGTGTGTGTGTATGTATGTATGTGTGTATAATAAATAAATAAATATATATATATTATACACACATACACACACACACACATAATATATATATATATATATTATTATAATATACAATTGTAACTAAAGTAATAACTTTTTGGAACTACTACTACTGGAACCTGTGAAACCTTTTTTCTTTGAGGAATATAAGACTAAATAAAACAGCTTTGATTCAACAAACTAACCTTTTTAAACAATCTTTTAAGTCTAAATAAATGTTTAACCAATTAAAAAAAAAATAACTGACCCCAAACTTTTAAATAATAGTGTACATTGTATACATATTTTGAATAAACATTGGTTTTAAATTAGCAAATTACAATGATTTCTGAAGAATTGTGTGACATTGAAGGTTGAAGTAATGATGCTGAAAATTCATCTTTGGAATTAAAAATAACTTTTCATTTTAATACTCTTTACAATATTATTGTAAAGTTTATTAAAATAGAAAACTCATTTAAATTGCAATTATATTTCACAAAATGTAATATTTTCTCTGTATTTTTCATCAAATAAATGCAAACTTGATGTGCACAAGAAAAACAAATATATACATATTACACAAAGATAAATAAAATTAACAAGACAGCTTGATGGAAGAACTTGTGTCTTCATAGATTTTGTTTATTAAATAAAGAGTATTGACTTTCTGTTGTTACAATGTACTTGTTAAATAAAGCAAGTGTTTTTTTTCATACAGCACCAGTAAGCTGCTGTATGAATGCAACAAGTCAAGAGTCACACCAGTTAATACAGTTGTCAAACACTTCCAGAATGAATGCAACCAATATGTGACAATCTCTTCCAGTAGTAATGTTCCAGTCTGCAAATCATCGATACTTAGCATTAGCAAAACCATAAAACAGTTCCTCCCTGAGGAACACAAACACCAGCGGGACCACAATTACCATTTATCACAATTTAATAACACAGATAATTGCGTTTGCCTATTGAACTATAAAAACACTATAATTCACAAAGCAGGAAAGGTGCAGGAGCTCTGGTTTACTGCTCATCTTCCGACATCAATGCAGAAATACTGAATGAGTTTACATGAAAAGATGGTCGCTGTTAACCTGTTGGGCAGTTTCAGATTTACGGAGTCTATTTCTACATTTTCCCTTTTTAAATCGATAGGGAGTAAGGCCTCTTCCTCAGCAAGAGCTGCTCATTTTCTCCACATCAATACAGCCCCACAGTTCACTCTGTTTCATCCCCCTCCTTAGTATTAGGGTGATTTTAATAGGACCAGTCTATAGTTTGGAGCCGTATTCCCATCAGGCACTGCGCTTTTAAGTTATTTTAGACTGAAAGGTTGCAGTATGGAGTTGAGAATTGTGGGAGGGGTCGCCCCACAGACCACAGCACCGCTCAAACCTGCTCTGCCGTACGCCCTTCGGGTCACACAGTGGCACTTGCACACGGAGAAAACTTGGCAGCGGCTTTCCGTGTGCAACCCAAGGTGCACACAGGAAACATACCCAGGGAGATGATTCACTTTTTGCCATTTTTATCTGCCTTTCTTTGTTCTCCATTCACTTGAAGTCTGCGTCTATCGACTTAAACGTTTTGCGAAATCCTGGTGTGCTCCGGTTGCGCGCCGGCCTATCACGGTTTGAAGCGAATGTGTTTTTGCATGGGTAATAAAGCAGTGCTCAGGCTGAGCCCATCATTATTCTGTTAATGAAGTTGGGTTAGTTGTTTAATTTGGTGTCTGTGTGTTAGCAGGCCTGCTGTTTGTTGCTCCAGCGTGGAGCGGGGAGGAAACTAACTCCAGTGTGGCCACCATTCCGGCTCCAGCATGCCTCTACCCAGTCGCCCCTCAAACTCCCCCTTCCATCCCGAGCACCCCACCGCTTCAGTGCCTGACCCCCAGGCAAACAGATGTCCCATCAGCCCAGGCAGACAGGACTGCCTGTCCCTCCCTCACAAGGGCTCTTTAATTATTCCCCCTCTCGCACTCCTCTCTAATAAAACATTAGCTTGCTAATCGAATCTGGTGCAGCTGAATCCAGCACAGCCTTCTCAATGCACACGGCCATCGATGGAGAAGAGACACACATAGACCTTCCCCGGTTGTCCACACATCAATCAGCAGCTGAGTTAAAGACAAGAAACAACAAACATGTCGAATTTCAGATATGAGTGGAGATTAGCGCCTTCAGTCACTAAATTAAACCATCTGGCTCTCCTCAGTGGACCTTTTAATGGGCTTCCTCACTATCATTCATGACAGATATGCGCTCTGAAGCTCATTTTAAAAGTAACGTTATAATATTGTGTTTTTCCAAGTAATTAATCGCATTACTTTTTACGGAAAGAGATATAATAAGTGACTTCTGCAGAACATCTCACTGAAAGGCTCTCTCCTCAAAAATGTAAATTTAGCTTGGTTTGCCGACATTGTGTGCTGTTTTTCATGTTTGTAGTGCATTGACTTAAATTATATAGATAATGAAAAAAAGTGTGCATTAATTGTGATAACATTTGCCACCCTGTAGCAATGCTAAGGTCATGGTAAACACAAATTCCAATGAAGCACTCAAGATTGACTATATTAAAGTAACTGGATAAAAAAATAAAAAATAAAAATATCTGTACGTATAAGCATGACACAGACAAAATATGCATGAGGCCACAGACAAAATATGCATGAGGCCACCTTAAAGTGCCCCTATTATGGCTTATGAAAGGTTCATAAGCCATAATTCATAAAAGGTTCATAAGCCCAAACAACAGGTTGACATGCATGCAAGGTTTTATTTTCTAATAATACGCATTTACTTTTTCCTTATTTGTTCAACGACTCCGCAACAGCGGCACCTAGTGGCACAAAATGAAATTAGCATTTTCATTCAGACCAACACAAATATAAAGTCTTTGTCTGGGACTCATTTTAAAAATGACTCATTACAATGATTCAAATTCATTATTTGGGGTGGGGGTGGGGTGTAATGTAACACCTTACTCCAAACACAGAATATATCACAAAAAAAAAGAAAGTCTAACATAGGGACATTTTTACTGAATTTAATTTCTATCGTGAGGTTGAAGCACTAGTTTTACATTTACGCCCATCACTTGAATTTACGGTGCTTCCTGTGTTACCTGTTGTTACTGCTTTCTCTTACAGTATTTGCCATTGAAGCGTAGGGGAAGACAAGCAATGGAAGGCCCAGCAAACTGACCCGCTAAATGTATTCTGCTCTCAATAACTGCTCTCAGCTGAAATTCATGTAAAACGCCAGGAACTCCCGATGCTTTTAAAAGCCACATCTGATAGTAGATAATGACACAGATTTCAGGGCCATTATGGAAGGCTATCAAATATTCCATTTCTTTTTGAATTTAGATTTGTAAAACGTCCACACAGTCCACACCTCATTCACTGACACAGTATCTGCCGAGTGCGGTGGACGATAAGACGGTCCACAACCAACAGAGCTTAGAGGGAAAGAAAAAGCAAGATATAGGAAAATGCTTATCAAAAATGAAATGCTGGAAATGTATTACTCATCACGACAGAGATTTCTTTAATGCTTTAGAATATCAAACGCTTTAAATTCAAGACAAGGTAACAAGGTAAAGGTCAGCCTGTAAAATAAGCAAAAGAAGCATGTGCAAGTGACATGCATGAAAGGAAATGTGTATTATTGTTATGCTTGCTTCTTCATTTATGTATTTTGTTCTGACGGGTTGCTTTAAGACCATGCGTGTGTGCTCCATGCAAACGAATGCAAGGGTAAATGACTGCACCTGAAACCTATTAGTTTCACGTTGATAAAACCTAAAGATAAATGTGAAAAAAATTCTCCGACTGAAGAACAACGACTGGAAGGGAGAGAAAGAGGAGAAAATGAGAGGTTCAACAGGCACCCATCAAAAACTTCTCAGTAATGGGCAGGCATTCACCCATTGGACCAACATCTTTCAATTTATTAGCATGACAAAGGACACAATCATTTTGGATATGCCTGAATGCAATTTTCATTAACTTTGCAATGATTTATTAACAAAAGTGTCAGGAATGTAATAAAAGCAGCAGGACCCCACAAAATGCCAAAATAAAAAAAAAATTAAAAACAGAAAAGATTAAACTGAATAAAATAAATAATCTAAAATGAAGAGGAAAGAAGTAAATCAGGAGAGAAAGAAAGAGAGAGAGAGAAACAGACATTGCATTTAGTCAATATTTTGTACCCTGAAGTCAGTAAGACTTCGGTTCAATAAGGAACGTCATAGAATTTAAACACTGCAATTAATGCACTGAGTAAAGAATATTCACATATCTCATTTGCATGAAATTACAAAAGAATTAGGTCCAGTCCTCTAAATGTCTTGCAGCATTTCAACAGTGCTTATATTTAGTACAACAACACTTTGTTTGGCTGTTTAACTACTTATTGCTGGTTATAATTCAACAATTTCTCTAAATAAATTAATCATAAAAAAGGTTTTCTAAAGATTTTATTTAACAGTGCTGCTAGATGGAGTCAAATGTTATCTCAAAGTAATGATGATATACAATTTAATATAAAATTAAAAATAAACAAAATTATAATATTGCTAAATATGATAGTAATATTAATAACTGTTTCTTTGTTGATTAAACACACACACACACACACACACTTGTTCATGCTACAATCAGGGAGAAAAACAACTTTAAAATAGTAAATGATGTTTATTGGAAAGTGTAACAATACAAACAGTTTTTTTGTTAATGGGTAGGTTTAGGGTTGGGTTAGGGGATAAAATACTGGTCAGTTTAAAAGTCATATAACTATGTAAAGTCCCACAGTTCACAAACAAATGTGTGTGTTTTTGTGTGTTGTGTGTCTGCATAAAATGTAAAAAAAAACTTCTTTTATTATTAATAGTGGTATTATTACTGTAGTGTTATTCTATGAATAGAACACAGACACAAACAGACAAAGCACTAAACATCCTGATCTACCATAGTTTTCACTCTCACTCACAGTGTCACACACACACACGCAAACACACATGCAAAAAACATCAAATTGCATGCACACATATGCTCTATGAGAATGACAGTTGCACATGTGAGATGGTTTGTCTCTTGGTAGGGAGCTCGTGGCAGTTGTATTTTTTTCCTTTTCTTTTTCTTTTTTTTTTATACCAACACTCCCTCGCAGTAACATTGGCACAATAATAACTCTAAAAATATTCAGAGACAAAATAGAAAAATCATCATCTCTGCATTACCTCCCCCTTCAGTTACTGGAGATTACCATCTCGAAATGTGATTTTCATCATTTACTACTTATTAAACCTCGAGAACCAAATATTTACAAAGCCGCCGGAACTAAAATTGATGGAAGAACTCCGAATAAAGCTCTCATTTCACAGAGGAACAAAAATAAATAAATAAATAAATGAAATGAAGACTAAACATGAAGGTAGTTATTGAGAGACTGCAGCGACGGGGGAAACCTCAGATGAACGGAAAATATGTTACAACAAAGACAATGTTTGTTGCTGCTTATCAGAAATGCTATGTGGACTACAGGGGCTGACACACATATTAACGCAAGTGTGAAGTAAGGTCCCTTAGTAGTACACTCTCCACACCCCAGAGCTTCTCCATATCATTAAGATTTTATCAATTTATAATCCGCCTGAAAGAATAAATAATAAACTGTAGAGTATGCAATCTTCAAAAGGCGCACAGTCCCTCCCAGGTGAACAGCCGCAAGACACATAAGTCACTGCTAAAAGTTTGAACTGACAAAAAAATAAAATAAAAAAGCGACCCAAAAAGTGATCAAGACACAAAAACGGTTAATTTTCTTCCATGCTCTTTTTTCTAAGCAAGATATTGCATGGCCAACTTTCCGTGTCCGACTGCTTTTCAAAACTTTTATTTTCCCTCTCTCTCTCTCTCTCTCTCTCTCTCTCTAATATATATATATTTCTCTCTTATAACGATTGTCATCAACAGAAACATATGGCCTCCAAAGTTATGCAAATAATCAGTGCTAAAATGATAGCGCCATCAATCCGATTATCCGAACATAAAACTAATTTGTGCTCCAGAAATACATATTTACGTGTGTTCCCCAAAGGAAAAATGCCTGGTAGATTGAACATGGCTTGGAGTAGGGCAAGAACAAAAAAAAAAAACAAAAAAAAGAGAGAAACATGTATTTCTTATATATAGTCAACTTTTAGCAAAGCTTATTCTGGCTAAGGTAGCTGATGGATGGGGTTCCTTTTTTAAGCCCTTTCAGGGAAAGAAAATAAGCTCAACGTTGCAGTTTACCGAGCCATATAAATCAGCCCATGACCACAAATAATTCTGCGAGGGGAGAATTTATATGTTTAATTACACAGTGCAGGTGCCAGGCTTGTCTTCCTCATTACTCTAAGATACATAAAACACTCAATAACACGTATAGCAGCAGGACAATGGGAAGACAAAGTAATTAGCTGGCTGTTATTTAATAAGTTACTTCTATGAGCCGCTTCATCTTGCTCGAGTTTAGCATACAGTATTTCGTTAGCTGAGCGCTCCAGATCGCTTTAATATACAAAGCCAGGTTGTACTTTCATTCTGGTGGTGGTTATTACCTCTCATTTTTTTGTGTTATGTAGCAACTGGAAACTGGAGGAAGCCCATGGAGAGCAGGTTAAATCTGTTTTCAGAGATGGGCAGGTATGTTTTGCACACCTGAGCGACGTACACGGGCACATGCAAGCAATGGGCAGCGGTGAGCCAGCTCCAGCCGTTCTGTTTTACCCCTGGGCCTGGAATCATATCAAAGTCGAACAGCATGCCAATGTGGGTGGCAAGGGATGCAAACCACAAGGTCAGGGGAGTTCAGAAGAACAGAAAGGGCCTCTCAGGAGAGATAGGGCAAGAGAGGAGGAGTTGGAGAGAATGAGAAAGAGAGACTGATGTAAAAGCCACATGTGCGCAGGGCCTCCTCTCTCTTCTTCTATAGCTTGCCGCAGTCCAGCTGCCCTCACCACAATCCCAGCCTGGGGATGTTTAACTACCCAGCGCAGTCAGGGGCCAAGTCGCTCTTTTTCTTTCACCGTATCTCTCTTTCTCCATTCCAAAACCCACAAAGTCCTGAGTAAACACAGTCCAGTCTATAGCTCACTGGCCATTTTCTTCTCGTTGGGCCTGGGGCTGTTTAGAGACCAGCCAAACCAGGTCCGGTTCCCCCTCCCTGCAGGCCTCACACGAGGCCTGACCTCACCCGCTCGCGGCTCCCACACAACGGGCTGCGGGTAAGTTAATATAGGCCTCTCTCACTCACACTCACCCACATGGCCGTGTTGGACTTGGCCGGCGCTGGTCTGGCATGAGTTGACAGGCGGGCAGCATAGGGCCGTGGGAACAGCTTGGCGAGGTTTGATGTCCGCGGGGCCGTTTGGATACGCTGAGCGTTTTTAACAGGATGTCATGGACTACCTGGCCTGCTCAATCTGTTTCGGCACGTCTCGGCAGACTCGGACTGGGCACCGGGCCGGACACAAACCATTTACTAAAATGCCACATTTACTCTAACCGCAGTAATTACTTGACAGCAACAACATGGGTGACCATATTTGACAGGCTCACTCAAAGGGGCATACCAAAACAGATTCTGGTGTGGTTAAAACGCAAAATTGCACTTGTTTAAACTAGTTTATCCAGGTGCTGCTGCTGCAGCTGCTTTTCTTGTACAGTATGGTGATTCTATAGGATTTTGAGATTGGAAACATACTGTAAGTCAATACATTTCCCCTTATAGACATTAGCTGTGTAATAAATAAAATGGAAAGCACAGTCATTATTGCCTGCTGATACAGTTGAAGTGGGTATGCATGATTAATATCAGCTATGGACAGATATATCGAGGCCGTAAGGAAGATACAAGCTCATTGATTACTTTGTTGCCTTTTCATGTTAATGCAATTCTGTTCTATTGAACGTACATAAGAAAACTATCAGAGTGTGATGGGAAAAAAATACTAAATCATATAATTGTCAGAGCCATTGCTTAAGACAAAAAGGGGGAGGAAAGAGTCATTAATTTTGTTCATGAACGAGATAAACACAATAACAATGCGAGTGCACCTGTAAAATCATTGGATGGTGTGACATCACACCTCAACAGCCAGATATGTACTTTTAAGTATTTTAACTGTTCTTTTTCATCAAAGTTATTAATGTGGCAAAGCAAATGTATTTGGAATAAGAAGAGCGAGAAGGTCTATTGAAGGTTAACAGAGAAGCAGGCAGGATAGAATGGGACAAGAAGGATTTGGCACGGTTTCTACCTGAATAAGCTCATCACAGCCTCTTTAAATAAACAAGTACCCAAACTGATTTAAATTTTTTATTTTATTTCTCAAAAGGACAGTTCACACAAAATGTCATTCCAAACCTGTATTACTAAAAGCTAAATGTGCTGAATTTTTCCAAAGCCATATGTTAGCTTTTTGAGAACCAGTGGTATTTGGCATCCTCGATGTTAAACTTAGCACGATAAACCCTAACTCAACATCTGAATATAAGGTAATATAACGTAAATGACTTCTAAAAGTTTGAGAGAGTTTGTATAAAGCCATTGTATGGCTAAAAAATATACAGCATAATTCTACAGTATTGATATGAACTATTTTTTAATACTTTCAGATGCAAGAATGCTACAAAATCACCATAAAGGAATAGCTCACTCAAATTTTGTAAGGATTTGTTGTTTCAAACATGCATGGCTTTCTTCTTGACGGTGACGGTTTATTTTTGCATGAACTGTCCGTTCAAGATGGAAGTCAGGCATTTGAGACATGCAGAACTCAAAATCACCACATAAAAAGTACATGACAATTTAAAGCATGCCTTGGTTTGTTGCATTTTGAGATGCCTTCCCCTCAACTGAGGCACCTATACCACTGGTTTCCTGGCAGGAAGAGGACTATGGCAGGACTGAGCTGGACCAGGGTTACTTTATAATGAGAGGAGGCAACACTCACAGAAGACTGTCAGATAAACTAAATCCCACCAGTGAGATCGGCCCTCAGAGTGGAATAGGGAAGAAATGGACGAGTGTGTTGTTAGAAGAAAGGAAAGCAGAGGATGAGGAAAGACAGGAGAGACAGATGACAGCATCAAGAGCCGCTTGCCCATAGCATTCGCTATCTGAGAGCGTTGCATGATGGGAGATGGGCTGACAAGGGGTGTGAGGTTACAGAGATGACAAAGTAAATGCTTGGTTTCTCACTGGACAGCCAATGACATGAGCTATTTTAAAAATAGCCACCTAATGAACTGACAAAAATGGACAGAAGAAATTTTAATAGCATATTAAAGAAGCTTGTGCTACCTCCAATTATTACAATATTTACATAATGTCTAACATTAAGTGAGTATCATCATTCCATTTTTGACCAAAAAGATTTTTAGAGGCTTTTGCATTTGAACTCTTGATAATAAATACTTCATACATACACAAAAAAGAAAGCAATAAAGAAATCCTTAGGTTGATTTCCCTGAAATATATATATAAAAAAATATAGTCACATTTACCATTGTTTGTGCAATTTGTGAGAAAAATTTCATTGAAAACCGGTGCGATTGACCAACAAAATGCTGCTTGGTTTGAAAGCGACCTCTGTGTGAAAGCTGCTTGTGGGACAGTACACAAATGGACCATTTTTTATGTCCCCAAAATTCTAATAATGTGACTGTACCTTGTCTGCGTGTCTGATAAGTGGTGGGATAACCTGTCTGAAAGCACCCATTACTTTCACAGTTTTGTTTGGTGATGCTACTAGCACAGAAATTACACATTTCACCTTTAAAGGTTGTGTGATGGAAAGACCCTGATTAATATGGAAGCATATAGTATGTCAGATGCTGGGAGAGGCAGCGGAAACTAAAGCACAAGGGATATCCCACAATTCCCATTCCAAATTTGCTTTAATCAGGGCACAGAACCCCCAACCCCTCTCAGTATCCCACACATCTCACCGTCCGCCTCCTGAACAAGGCCCAGACACTCCCCTGACCCACTTCAACACATCTGGGTCAGCCTCTGTCTGAACTCTCGAGACATGCAGAGATAAAGACTACATCTAAAGAAGTTAATTACATTAAAGTTAGCACAAGTTACATTTTTATTGTAGATGACTTCAGTCATTGATAAGTTAACTTACTCTCATATTGTTCTAAACCTGTAAGACCAGCAATGCAACAACCACATTCAAGGCCCAGAAAGGCAGCACTGTTAAAATAGTCCATTATAGATCACTAGTTCAACCATAATTTTATGAAGCTACAATGTACAAACTTATGTCACATGGACTTATTTTAATGGACTTAATGCCTTTCTGGGCCTTGAACATGGTAGTTGTATTGCCGTCTATGCACGGTCAGATTTGTGTTGTTTCAAAGATAAACAAAGGTGTTACAGGTTTGAAACAACATGAAGGTAATTAATGACAATTTTCATTTTTTGGGTGGCATGTCCCTTTAAGTAAGAGACAAAACGCATGATTTTAACCGCTAACTAGTGATTTCCTAAAACCCAGAAGATCATTATAATTTTAAGCTTTTTTGAGCAAACCTAACATTGTCAAGAACAAAATCCTAGAGTCCTGGCAGTTCTCTATTCTGATTTTTCATCAGGTAAGCTCCTCCACCTGTGTGAAATCCCACAGACACAAAAAGATGCATATGTCTAAAAGGTTTTAAATGAAGTTAAAGATCAGAGATGGATTTAAAAAAAAAAAAAAAAAAAAAGACCAAAATGAGCAAGTGATAGAAAATAAAAACAAACTGCTACCGCTCAGCCCAGAGCGGCTCATGAAGACTTGTGAGTGCACAGGGGAAGTGATTAAAGACCTTACCATTTCGTTCCCGCACTTCCAAATATAAGTTCCGTTTGATGTCTGTGTGAGGGCGTTTGTAGCAAATATGGAAAAAGCAGCTTTTTTTTTTTTTTTTTTTCTCCTTTGGGTGGAAAGGGAGAATGCAGGTAAATGACACAGCTGTCCTTTGCCCATGGCCTCTGGCGATCTATCCTCTACAAAACTATCTATAAAGAGTAAGGGACGTGAAGAGAGAGAAAGAAAGAAGGAGAGGGAGAGAGAGAGAGAGAGAGAGAGAGAGAGAGAGAGAGAGAGAGAGAGA
>JAUCNO010001053.1:2280562-2293177 GCA_032353835.1 Enteromius viviparus
TTTTTTTATTTATCTATGTCTCTATATATATATATATATATATATATATATATATATATATATATATATAAAAAAATCACACACACTGTATACACACACACTTAATAGTATACATATACACATACATACATGCATACATACATACATATATACACACACACAGTCTATATACATATAAGGAATACTATGTGTGCGTGTTTGTTAAACGAAAAGTCAAAAATATAATTTCACCATTTGCATCTGAGATTTTTTGTTTTGTTTTTGTTTTTCTCCAAGTGTGTGTAACAAGGACGTGATTGGCCGCAGCTCTTTCCTCAGCCCGTGTAAAACTACTTGCGCTCATACCGCCACACACGTAGCATTTAACACAGCATGGGCACACGTTTGCACATCTCAACACCTTACATTACCGCGCTCATCTGTGCAATTGCATTCCTCAGACAGCTGCAAGTTCCTGCCCACTTGTGCTCATGCACATCCCAGATAACTCTCTCTGCTTCAATGTCATCACAATTACACAACACAGGCACGGGACCAAGGTCCGGTTTGCAGGCGTGAGGTAATAATTGGGTTGTATTTTATGGTTTGTGTATTTTAAGATTGTGAGAAATAGCTCAGCTGAATAAATCATTCATACGTTTAGAGTGATTACCGGAGCGAGAAGAGGGGGGAAGCTGGATCGCCCAAGATAGATTACCCATAATGCATTTCAAGAAGGCAACTAATTAGCAGAAGAAAGGTCAAGTAAAACCAGAAAGTGATTAGAGAGAGAGAAGACAAAAAAAAGAGAGAGGGAGCGAGTGAGAGATGTTCGCATCTCACATACGTTTAGTCACTTTTGGAATGTGGCCAAATTTTTTCTCCCCGCCTCGATAACTGAAAGCAGTCGCTTCAATATTTAATGAAATGCTTATGTTGTGGCACCTGGACACATCCGCATCCACAGCGACCCGCTGCCTCCCAAGTGGGTCATTACTGTAGCCATTTGCAAAGGGCACGGGCCTCTCTCCGCCAGCAATGATGCCAGTCTTCGGGAATCTGCAGCAAAACAGCAGGGGACGTGGGGGGCGGTGCCGTACCCATCTACCGGGAGGACGGAGTACCGCTGCAGAGGAGAAAAAAAAAAGGCAACAACAACAGCCCAACGTCGCACCCAGAGCAAAGCTACTCCCACTGAGCCTTGCTACGCTACAGCCCGCAGCCAGGCTTCTGCTGCCTTCTACGCCCAGAGATTACAGCGCACTGCCAGCGCAGGCACGGCGGACACATTTCTTCTGGCGCATCTCTCTTGTCAACACCGAAAACACTGCTTTGAGCCGGCCCCATCCGCTAAGCGTCCCCCACCTCCCCCTCCCCCTTAATGATCCAATGCATCAATACCTTCAGCCATCAACGTGGAGCAGATGTCCTCCGTTACCGTATCCTTGGCCGGGATTGGGAGCGCTGCTTTAAAAAGCATTAGTCTCCAGGTCCAGGATGGCTGTCTCACCGTGGCCCGCCACCCGCTTCCACTGGCAGGTGATCCCGGGGCCTAATGGAATTTAATTACTTCAGCCACATTAATCATGGCTACAGTGAAACAGCCACTATTTCATCTCCACTCTTAGGGGTTATTAGTACAAATACACTGTCAAACTGCATTGTGGAAGTGGCATTTTAGGTGTCATCCCCTGTACATTTATTAAAATCTATATCAATATCTTTCAGCGGACACTGCTCTCACCACCAGCCCCCCTCCTCCTCTGTAGTCTCTCGTGCACATTAGGGTTTCAGACAAAGTTTCCTGGCATGAAGTGACACCGGTCTGAGAAACTTTTCCTTCATTAATTCTTTCCTGCCACTCCTGCCCGTCTTTCAACGATTGATTGGATGTGGCTGGCAAGGACAGCAGTGCAGCGCTTCAAGACAACACTCAGAAATAGAGACTTCATGCCCTGACTCGATGCAGGTGTCCAACGCATTACTCAATTCATTATATTATTAATGGTCCGATGGTCACAAGCGTGACCCTTTTTTTTTCACAACAGTAATATTTCGTAGAAAAACCTGGCAACATATAACTGGTTTAAATATGCATTATTGTTTTTCACTAGCAAAACAAAAATTATTTAAAAAATAATAGGAAATTATTATTTTTTATTTATTTATTGTTTGCATTTATTTATTGTATTGTTAAAATGTTTAATTGAAATTGCCCAGCTGTTTTTTTTTTTTTAAGGAAATAATTTATCCATTCATTAGTACAGTGAAATGTATCTCCAAGTATGTAATTTTAGAGAATCTGCTATTTAAATAAGTGTTTAATTCTTTAAAGAAGCTAAAATTGAAACAGTATAGAAATTTAATACTGCATTGAAGTATCAGCTCTACCACTTTAACATACCTAAACTAAAATAGCACTTTACACACTAATTTATTCCTTAAATCACTCGGCCAAGGACCAAGTGCTGGCCTGTTCTGTTTTAATTATTATTTCTAGCCTTAAAATAAAAAAATTAAAAAAATCAATAGGTAAATTTCCTGAGCCATCATTATCCTGTTTCATGTATTTTATAGTTAAAATAAAAAAAGCCACAATAGTAATGTGTGGAATTTAAGTCCTGCTGCTCTGAAAACCCAAAGGTCAAGGAAATTAATTTTACTGCGATGAGGAAAGGAAAAAAGGTGAAACCACAATAAAAAATCCTGCTATACAAAATATTTCAATAGCAGGTAATTCAGCATTTGCTGTTCCATACATTTTAATATTTATTAATGCAAGTCTCACATTAGCATTCGATCACACTGTGACCGCTAAATTAGACGAGAGTCCTGCAATGAGAAATTCACCTCACTACAAAAACCTTAACCTCCCGCATTCTTCACCTTTCAAGTTTTGTTTTATTTGACAGAATCATTTAAATGCATATATATTCCATACCTAAAGAATTTAAAACATGCTATTTTGTAGACATGCACAATTTAATATAACATGCCAATAGACATCACAGCAAAAAAAAAGTTCACTCGAGATACAACTAAAATCAATCCATAGTTAGGTTTGAATCAGGCAATACAGTAGTTCTAAAAAAAAAAAAAAAACAAGAAAAAAAAAACATGCACACATTCAAAGCAAATGCCTAAAGCTTTGCTTTGATGAAGATACACCTATCAATAAAATGGATCTGGATCAGAGAGCTTGTTAGCTCACTCAAAACCAGACTAGAACCCTATAACACTGACAAAAGAAAGTATGCTCCTTTAACAAAAGCGCATATGAGCAGTAAGGTCTTGAGCTCTGGGCTATATAGATTACTATATGACTACTAGAGCCTATGCTTGCGCATGCGTGGTGTTATGTGTGTGTGTGTGGGGGGGGGTGGGGGATTGTATTGATGAGGCTCAGGTAGCCAGAGAGGCAGATGGGCCGCAACAGAGGATTCTGGGTGTGGGAATGCGAGCAGTGGAACCCTCTGGATCCCTGCCACTCATCTGGCCACCTTCCTAAGCGGGGCAGAAAATCAAACAAGTAGGAAAGAATTAAATAAAAGCAAGAAGAAAAATGATTTCTTATAAATAGCAGGCTTCGCCAGAAGGCATAGGAAATGAGAGCAGCGAGGCGCAGGAGAGGAGCTTGAGCTTGACACGGGTCTTAAAATTGAGAGGGGGCGGAATCAGGGACCTATTGCGCAAAATGGCTCCAACCAAAGCAAGGATTAGTGTTCCTGCCTCCACAGCCAAGATTCTCCAGAACAACTAATCACCTTCAAGTTCTGTTTTTTTTTTCCCTTTTTCCTCCTCACTGTCTCTCGCTCTCCTTCTCACTCCCTTTCTCTCTCTCTATCCTCTTTAAAGTATCATTTCACCCCTCACAGCCATTATGGCTAAAATTAAGCAGAGAGTGTTCTGCCAGCACCGATTAGACACATCCCTGGATCCGCGCTGAGGAGAAGGTGTCATGTCAGTTACAGCTCTGAGAAGAAACGTGTTTCGCAGAGACGTCTACACGGGCAGACTGAGAAAGCCACGTACATTTGTGCCACCCAGCGAAAAGGCTTGTGGCGAGAATACTTTAAATTCGGTTCAGAGGGCTAAAATACCAGCCGGCAATTAGAAACGAGGAGAAATAGCGTACAAAACAAAGCTTTTGTGTGTAACTGCTAATAGACTTCAGTGCGTTTTGAGTGAACAAGTGTTATACAACTCCGAATAAAGACAGATAATCTACTTTCAAGTGAGCTTAATTAAACTTATCCTGCAAGAATAAAAATGTACATTTGTTTACAGTCGCCTGAATATTCTAGTAGCTGGAATTCGCTTGAATTCATTTACTACAAAACAACGGTTTGCATATCAGTCAAAAGCATGCGGTGATCAATTAGCTTAATGCAAAGAAACAAACAAGCGCTTCTTTGTTGTTGCTTAAAAATACAAAATGCAGACATCAGCAAATCTCACGTTCACACTTTAACCCACTTACAACAAGAAGCCGAAGAAGAAACTGAAGTTTCATAATTAGTTGCTGCAAGGATGTGCATAAGAACGCATGTTTACTTCATTTATAAACAGACCGAGTGTTTGTACACCTGTTTAACGTGACATTCTGCATGAGATCTGCATCTCACAAGCACGGCTGCATCCGCAAAGGGCAACAATGATATTGATAAAACAGACGTTTTATAATCACAATGATCTGGAGAACTGCACTGCCGAAGGAAGTTTAAATGAGGCTTAGATAGGTCACCTTCAACTTTAAGAGTTTTGTTTGACCTTTTGTTCTTTAATGTCGAGTCGGTTTTGAGAAAAAAAAATAAAAAATATCAGAGGCAGAAGGGTGGCTGTATGATTTCTCTCCAGTCCTATTCAGAAATGAAATGGGCCCTGCATACTTGCAAATGACTGGGAAATATGCAAGTAATTTACCGTTAAATTCCATAACAGGAAAACCTAATTGTACAGCATGTCCAGCCTAATTGAATTGTTCTACAAGTGCATTACTGTTATGGAAATAATACTGACAGGAGTGATAAGAGATTGAATGAGAGACACTGAATGGAGAATAAAACTATTAGGCTAAAAGAAAAAAAAAAGGAAATCATACAGTCTCAGAAAGCGATTGAGTGAGATGTGCAAAGCAGGATTAAAAACTTTAAAATTAAGAAATTATTTTAAATTAACAATAGTAATACTGATAATAATAATTAAGAATATGTATGCACTAAAAATGAACAACAATTAAAAATATTAAGAAATTATTTGAAATTAGAAGCTAAAAAAAATAATAATCATACAATTACTTACCCAATCTGTCAATTTGTGTGTTTTTATAAACAAAATAATAATTTTTTTTGTAATGTACATAAATCACTAAATAGCATTCCCGTTTGTCAAGAATCCAAGACCAGCTTAATGCACCCACAAAAATGTCCTTTTGCTTGCCCAGACTGGAAAGGCCGCCCTCTGCTGGTCAGAGACTGAAGTTTAGTTGACCCTGCTATAGTTTTTTTCTGCAGTGGCCTGTCAACTAACAAAAGCAGCAGTCTGTGTCAAAACAGGTCGTCAAAGTGATAAAAGAAATTGACGTGTGAAATGCAAGATGCACTGAACAAAAACATAAAATAAAGAACATTTGCATCCATGCTTGTTTGCACCAAACACAGTGAGTCAGTAAATATATGCTGCCAAGCTTTTCTTGTAAACAAAGTACACAGATGCATACAATTGCACATGTATGCAATTATGCACTTTTAATACAAAAAGGTACGCATGTGCTTTCTTCTTATAAGCAAGAAACAAACCAATCTTGCTCTAATAACTCTGCTTTGTATATTAGCCTTCGTTTGATTGATGCAAAGAACATGTGCAGTTATATTGAAAAGCTTATGATAACGTTGAATTGGGAACATAATATCACCGTTTTTTTCCAAGAACATTTAAACCTACATTCATGTGACTGAAAAAAAAAAAAAAATCTAATTAAATTACATCACTCTTAAACGCCGGAACTGCCTAAATATAATGAACCTTTTGATCTCAAGCTACAGTATCTCTTTGACAGCAGGTTGTTTCAGCAGTGATAGGTTAATGTAATTTCTCTTTTGTTTTCATTCAGTCATCATGGAGGAGATGTCCTTCCATGATGACACACCGATGGTGAGCAACTTCATTTCAGCCCCGGAATATCTCACGCATATGACAACACCTTCCTTTGTTGCCAAGAGTGTTGAACTGCTTTGAACTGCCGACTGACAGAATAGAGAAGCCATTCCAAACGCAAATGTAAATTATTGTTACTTACACGTTTAACCCTCTAGACGCTGTTCTGTCTTGGTATGTGGAGGAATTCTGAAATCATGTTGCCCTCTTTTGGCTGGCATGTGCGACTGCAGATTCTTTCCTGACATAATTACAACCGCTTGAAAAAGGGCAGATATATAAAAGAATAAGGGTGTGATTTCTTGATACAGTGTTGAAGAATGTAAAATACGAATGTGAGATATTTGAAGATCCGATATGACCACGTAACAAATACAAAGGAAATGACCTTGTAGGTGCCCTATGCAGTATGATGCAATAGCATAAATGACTGGATTTTAAGGATAAATTAAACTTCAACGACCTGTAAAAAAAAAAAAGAATAAAAATAACAAACCCTGTAAAAGAAAGTAAAAAAAAAAATCATAAATAGTGACATGTACTCATCAAACTAGGCCAAACTCCCCTGTAAACATATTAATGAATATTTCCTTTTCATACTAGCTCTATTCCAAACACATTTCCTCCTGTGCGTTCGTCTCAATTCATACTCACTCGCTTTCTCCGCCTTCCTCTCCCTCACTCCTCCTCAGACCTGCGGGTCACTCCAGCAGGAACAGGAAGTATCCGTCCTCCTTTCCAGAGCTCACCCCTTTGTCAGTTTCCCCAGCGTTCTCCCAGCATTCCGGTCTTTGATTTCCCACTCGTCTGCAAAGATAAGAAACAAACCCCAGCAATGGGAACTTTCAGTGAATATCCTTTTCAGCCTCCACACCTACTATCTGTTTTGCCTTCTCTTTTTTTTCCTCCCTCGTTCATCTCTGAGCTCAGGGAAAGTGAAGAGGTGGGTAGTTTATTCAGTAATATTCAAAACGGTTGATCTAAATAAAGGTGCTCTTCAAATTCCAGTGTATGTCTAATGGTCTAACACTGAGGGAGGATTACTGATCTGATTTAAACAGCTAAACAATGCTGAGTGGAAAGGAGGAGCGGAAAAAGGACTTCTGTGGTGACAGATGCACTCTCGAGAATTTTGGTGGCTCATATTTCAAGCTGGTGAAATAGAGTCATTTTAAATGGCCTGTAGTGTCCAATATATAGCGGTAAATAAACGATAAGAGCTTGGCGATAAGCAACCCTCCCCACGCGCTCTCCTCGCAGCTGAATCGATACGTCCTGTGCAGCATATCATTCATCTCATAAGTATAATGAATACTTGTGTTATTAATCTCATCTTTATACAGGGGTAATACGATAGTTAATTCAGCTCAGTTGAAATGAATGGAAATAAGTTAATCACAAACGCATCGCTTAGGAAAATCAATTCGGGCGAGATATTCTAATAACAATACGTATAGGCAACGAGCGCTAATTCCATCATGCAAAGAAACCAATATTTCACTCCGTTCATCTGACTGATGCTTAAATTGAATATTTCACACTCTTTTCTTCAGTGAAAACAATATAGATTTTGATTTGCTTGCGAACAATTTTAATAAAAAGCTATTGATGGGATATTGATTGGTTAGCTCATGGCACAGCTCGTGGGCCTAGTGTGCGACAATCATTACGCTCCATACTTTTGGGTTCACTTCAACTCATATGGTCAATAAAGACTCCATATGCTCTTGGCCCTTTGAACACGTCGGGATGCTTTTTCCACAGCGTCCTTGAAATCAAACTCTGTCAGGATGAGCCAGAAGAAATACTCAAATATAGCGTTTCTCCAACTGACCATGAATCAAGATTATGCTGAAACAAAAACATTTCGTACAAATTGATACTTTATATCAATCTAATATAAAATAGAAGAGTCGTTATGTGTTGGCAGTGCACTATTCCAGCATCACTGAAACTTTAGTAGTACATAAGTAAACTGAATTTAAAATTGGCCAGGGTTTCCAGCCTTTTCAGCTTAAATTTTTCCAGGAATCACTTTTATGCTGTAGTTTCAAAATTTGTGGCATCCCTCAAGGCTCGCTGAGTGGTTCCTTGACTTCTCTCCCGTCTCTACCTTTCTTTACGAATGTGATCTCTGCACTCCAAGATCTTATTTATCTCCGTGTCACTTTGTAAAATCTTTATTCGTGTAAACATATCTTTTAAATGTGAGAGCCACTGGAGTAACGGCAATAAAAGGCTGGAGAGGGATCAATGCTGAACGCATTACGCCTCGGCACAGAGACTTGGCTTTAATAATCAAAAAATTGATCCATTAAGCTCAACCTAATTCTTTGCCAAAATGGGAGTGGTGCTCAGTTTTCAACACATGGTTATGTGAAGAATTGCAATTTTTCACAGAGACTCTAGTCTAATGACACAGAATTGAAGATGAAATGGACTTATTGCAGATAGATAGATAGATAGATACACAGACAGACAGACAGTTAAGAGGCATCATTCATGTAAAGAACAAAGATTGTTATAACATTTTTTTTTTTTTTTTTTTTTCTTGAAGTGACCTAACATTTACTGAGCCCTTCACACATGACTGTGATCGTTCTCCACACACACTTCAAAGGTTACCGGACGTGCCCAATTCAAAGCTGTAAGTGAAAGTTCCACTTTTGACACTTGGATTTACCAAAAAAAGATGAAACCTTATCCATGGCACTCTGATGAGCTGGAGCATGTGTGTCTATTCCACTGTGTAGAAGCAAACAGCAAAGTTTAAGAGAGCAGATGATAGGGGGAAGTGGATGAAAGGAGCACAAAGGAGGTAAACAACCAAAACCCTCTGAAATAAGACCCGTGGCAGAGTCGTTTGGACCTCGGTGGATGTGCGGGTCGAGCATCACAGCGCAGAGACTCTTCCTCTGCGCCGTGTCCCTGGGCTGCCGCTGCAACTCAACACCAGCTATATCGATCGGACTGCTAAGCCTCCACCAACCTGGTCAAACCCGAGTCCTTTCTGATATTTACCCACTAAAGTATTCCCTTCTGCTAGCGCTGCCAACCCACAAGACATGGAGGGAGAAAAAAAGTCAATTATATACAACGTGCTTGGTTTCCCCTCAAGGATGGAATCCACCCTTTCTAATCCGATCAATTCATGTCAGACAGGAGGCTGGATTCAGTGCTATCTCTGAAGTCCTGTAATCCAGGCTAAGTCTTCACACTGCCTGCCTCACCTCCACAAGAAAAGGGTTTGGTCCAGAGCGTGATACAGCAAATTAGCCGTAGTGTACATTCAGACACACTGCAGTGGATGGGTGCCAGTGTGCTAACAGCTAAGCATAATTGGATAAGCAATTCAGCTAATTCTTATAGCCAATACTTCAGTTGGCATATACAATATAGGGGGAGTGATGCTAGTTGTCACACATTTTATTTTCATTTTAGTTTATTTTTTAATTCAATAAGTCAATTTATATATTTGCAGGTGTGTTGAAACATATAAAAAATAAAAAATAAAAAAAATAAAAATATATATATATACACCACTCCATAATAACAAACGTTAATATAGAAACAATGTTTTTTTCTTTATTAACACATTTTTTTTTTATATATAATTTTTGAAAGTCAATTTCTATAATAGCAGGCATATTGATAAATATGTACAGTATATGCCATTTCATGGTAACCAAAAAAAAAAATCTAACCATAATGTATAATATAAATTGTTTTAGCTACAAATACTGTGATTAATAAGCTGTATAAATTTACAACTTCAAAAAACGTGCCTCAACCTGACCTGATCAACTTCCATTATATACTTGACTCTTTCACTGAATCCTTAATTATATTAGATATGATAAGATATGATGCTGTAATTATTTTGGTGGAAATAAATTACAAAAAATATATATATATAATTTTTTTTTTTATATATATATATATTTTTTTTTTACAAATTGTGTGACAATTAGCCCCAGCCTCCCATATTGTAGACATTCAGCAAGGTACAATCTGATATTTATATTCTTTTAAATCTTTTTTATTTTTTTTTTTACTTTTAGCCATTTGTGAACTATATCTACGCAGTATTTAACTATGAAGTATTTGGCTGCTGGTGAGACATGGGAAGGTGTCCCATTACAGACATGCAAAGGCTAACGGCCAGTGTGCACGGTAAATGAGCAGGAACGAGGAGAGTGCTGGGACACTTTAATTTCCACTGACATATTGTGCTTCATGTACAGTCTGAATGGCTCCATAAAGAAAGTGTAATGATGGTCCAGGACCCTGGCCAAATAGCTGACATGCACGGCTTCCCTGGTCAGCTCAGCACCGGGTTTGATCCGTCTCATTACACCAGTCATTCATATAATGGGCAGCTATGGGAGCTCTGGTAAAGCTGCAACTAATACACATGCCAAAGTCTACATCATAGCGGCTCATTCTCGCTGTCTGCTTAGTATGCACAGGTGTTCAGGGCTGAGAAAGCAAATGTATAAATCATGTATATAACATACAGTAATAAAATTATACAAACAGATATAAAAAGCTCATTTTACAATTATATTTAGCAAAAAACTTTTAGCTAATTAGAATTATGTAAAAATTATAATAAAATAAATTATAATAAAAAAATACTTAAAAAATGATAACTCTTAATATAATATTTTCTGAAATGTTCTCTAAAACTTGAAAATAACAAATAAAAATGCATTACAATCTAGAGCATTCTAATCTGATCATATACGAGAAACTGAAGGAAGCTTAGATAAATCATCACCTATAAAAGGATCTCACGACACACAGTCTAGCAATAACGATATATTTTCAAACCGGTTCGTAAAAACAGCATTAAAGCTTGTCTACCGAGATCGGAAAAGAACAATAGCTCCTTATTCTCATTCAGATGAATGCATGGCAAGGAGAGGGAGAGGCGCGATAAATCGGCCACCCCTGCTCTTGTCTCGCTTCAAAAGAATCTGTTAGAGAGAGAGGGAGAGGGAAAAAAAAAAGCAGGGAGCAAGACCCACACGATGTAGTTCCAGCCAATTGCATTCCAGAGAAGTGACCATGGCTGGAGATAAACAATGCACAATAGATCACGCTCCTCAAAAGGTATAAAAGGAAAGGCAGATGCCGCAGGAATAAGGCAATAGCAGGAGAAAAGAAATAATCCGCGTTTCTCCAGCAATTCTGAAAAGCATAATTGTTTAAATCCTTTATTCAGGACTGCCATTAACCCTGTGCAGTGTACGGCTGTAACAATCTGCATGTGAAGGGAAATAGGAACCCCTCTCTCTCTTTTTCTCTCTTGCCAGGCTCACCCTCTCCAAACCACAGTCAGAGCCAAAATCGCTTTAAATTGTTCCTCACTGTCGCAAACAAAAAAAGCATTTAACACTCACCCATTGTGCGGGGACTGATCTCTCAACCACTCTAGCACCCCGTCAACACAAGCCCAGATATCCTTCCACAGATATGTAAACAGCCCACTAAGATTTCTTTGTTTGGATTTTGAAGCTGGGTAGGTTTGCCTTTGCTGCGCTTGCTTTTACAGCTTAGAAGCAGGTGGATGACAAAACATCAATCTCTCCAGGCACAATGTGTAGCACGCACGCTTGACACTCTACACAAGCAATATACAATCACACACTCCAATACAAGGCTCTCAGCTGTAATGATGTGTGTTTGCTTAAAGGCAGCTTTACTTAATATTTGAGCATTTTTAGATTAAAAACACTGCATATTAGCGCCTGTGAGGTTTAATGAAGGCGGAATAGGACGAAAAAACATCCATCAACAGACATCTGCATACATAGCATCTGAGCAGGAAATGATATAGGCTTGGGAAAGTTATTTTTCACTGTTTATATTTTAACCAAAGTATTAATGCAAGATTAGTTCATTGGGGGAAAAGAAATGTTTAAGTGGGGCGTGTTGCCACAATGGAAACCTGTCAGAGAACAACTGATATGCTGAGATTTGTGAGATTCTGGCTGTGTCATGTTCTGTAGCCAAGTCAATATTTCTCAGGATCAGTTTATAAACACCATATTCCTGGCTACAAACAAAAAGAAAGAAAAAATATATATATAAGAGTAATTAAGGTTACCGCTGTTTTGCTAAGTGAAAGTTAATTAAATATGACATAATGAAACAAGCCTTGGACCAGTTCTCTTGACTACATTATTTGATAATGTTCAGTGCTTTGCTACAATCTGTATTGTTATATAAATATATTATATAAAGTGCTATATAAATAAAAGTGACTTGACTACAGTACAACTCCCTTTAAGGAGCCATAGCAAACTTTCAGCTGGACATATGGACAAAGTTGTTAATTTTATTATGTTTTTATTAAGTTTTGTTATTAAAACAAACAATCTAAGTATAATTTAAAAGGCTAAGGAAAGGAAAGGAAAGGACGTGACTAGTGGCCAGGTATGGTTTCCCATACTAGGAATTTGTGCTCTGCATTTA
>JAUCNO010001053.1:2301126-2318609 GCA_032353835.1 Enteromius viviparus
TACCTCTTTGCTCACCCAAGGTCACGACTAGAGACAGCTGGTATTTCCCTTAAAAAGACAGAACCCTTAGAAAACACGTTGGTCACAAACACTCTCATAAAGGTACACAGAGCTCATATAGAATCATTTCAAAAGAATCAAATGGGTTAATATGGATTAAAATGACAAATAGGAATTTTCCGTGCAACAGCACCCAATTGCTCTGGCCAATGAGACTCCTGCAACACAGCACCATTCTACACCATCTGGAGAAGGTAACAAGAATACTAATAATTATAGAAATTTTCTGTGGGACAATAAAGAGTATCCACAAAGAAATAGGCTTTTTTCATTTCCATTTCTTTATGTGGTGGAACATAAGAACACAGAGAATCACAAATATATAAACAAATCAGTAATAGCATAATCACAGCTTTAAAGGCATTTGCTAGAACAACTGTAGTTTTGCATTTGAAGAAGTCTATCAATAGCCTGTTAATCATATTCATGTCATTTATACTGACCTTTATACAGATAATTGTAACTTTTTCAAATCCAACTTTTTGTCCCAAATAGCCTGTGCGTATGAAGTTTAGGTCCTTTGCCCACCTGTGTTTCAATGTTCATTAGTTGGGTTGGTTGTTATAATTATTGCATTAATTTAAAATATTTTTTTTTTTATAAAAAATAATTAATTTAAAAAAGAATTTGTTAAAAAGTTGGACCCCACATATGTTCTGCCAAGTCGGAAAACAGTGAAGTCTATGGTCGATAAGGACGATAAGACTTCGCAGTGCGTTTGTTAAAGTCCATGCCTTGTAAAAGCGAGATAACAAGACACAACCTTGCACGAATCAGCCGAGGAGCATGGGGCAAAAGAGTCCGGGTAGGAACTTATACTCAGGCGAAGGTTCCCGCTGCTGGCAGTCGCAGAGAGCCACAGAGGCACTTTGGTGACAAAAACAATTTTAGAATCGTAGCATAATTTTTTTCTTTAATACATTATAAACTTAAACAGCTGTTTGAGAAGAGAACAATACCAATGAGAATTACATTTTACACATAGTTTTTTATTAGTTTAAAAAATATATATATATTTTTTTTGATTAATAAATTAAAAATGCCGGCGCTGACTGGCAATTATTTTTATGGTTTAAATGTTAGCAGAAAAAGAGTTCCCTGTAATCTCATTTCTCCTCAGTCATTGTCATTCATTTAGCATGATTTTATTGTAATGATGTCCTAAGGAAAACAGACACATAATATAGGCTAGGCTATATAAAATATACAGACAACACCTGATCACAGTGGATGCTCGGGCGACACCATCGGAAATGGTCGAGCACATACAGAGAAAAAAAAAATAAAGCAGATTTCAGACACAACTTTCTTCACACTTTAACAGTTTATTAATGTGGTAGGCTATCTAAAGCAATTATTTACATTTAATTAATATTTACATTGCAGATCTAACAGTAATACGTTTAGCTAATAACATTAGTAGCAAAGAAGAAAGGGCCATGACCTGACATGGTGCCTCGCTGTTCATTAGTAGTTACTTAATTGTAGTTCCTCAGGAGGCCTGGCTGAATTTAATAGTTAAAAAAATAAAATAAAATCCATGCCCAACCCTTAATATACATATACTGTAAATACACCTTTTTTAACTAAAATATTAATTTGAATCTTAACCCTTAAATAATAAATAAAAGTGTCTGTGACATTATACACAATGTATATATATATATATATATATATATAATTTTGGATGTTCATAAAAGACAATTCTTTTGTGGAGAAAAAAAGTTTGTAGTGAAACAAACAACAAAATCTATACGTTTTTTATCTCTTGAACTCCAAAGTCATTTGATCCTTTTTGAGAGTCTCTTTTGAGATACTTTAGGCTACATGATCTTTATTTACTAGTATACTATATACTGTAAGTGTTTTAATTTAGGTGTAAGGAATGCACAATGTAGGTACTAACAAAAGAATAAGAACTTGTGACTTTAATGACAGTTACGCATTAACCTCCAGTGTACAGTGTTTATAATGGGGTCAAAAGCACAATAATGTGTTTCCTAATGTCTTTTAATGTTTTCTTAAGCTAATTGTAGGAAACGAGGCAGAGCCTGCTCAGAGCTGTGCATGGTGACAGAAGGGCAGAGGGAGGAAAGGGTTTTGCGCGAGGTGGCCGTGCCATAGAATGACACTCTAGCAGAAGCCCGTGCTAATAGGTTTCATGTCGCTGCCCCTCCACCAGCTCTGAGGGGGATGTGTCACACATGAACTCCTTTATCTGCTCACGCTGTCTCTCTCCCTTGCCACTCTACTCTATCACAGTCCCCTGTGCAGTTCACTGTGGGTTTGTGTGTGTGTGTGTGTTTGGGTTTGGGTTTGTGCTTGCATAAGTGTGTGTGGATTTGAGAAAAAATCTTTTGCAAGGGTGGGGTGGAAGTGCACCTCAGGTACAGGCTGGAATCTTGATCGTGCAATTATATGTTGTAGCTACTGGTACATGTACGTTTATGTATCCATCTGCATTGGTGGACTTGTCTAGGGATGCACAAGGCAAATATAATGTGCTCAGATGAAGCATTGAAAATAAAACTGCAGAACATATTAATGAAAATTAAACATAATTTAATATCCTAACCTAAATATACACTCAGAAAAAGTGAAAATTTAATAAACACAGCACTCCTTGTGGACACACAGATATAGGGTACATGGCAAACCCCTACATACAGAGAGAAAACAAACACAACAAAAGAAAATACAAAACACACACACGCCAATGACTCATTTCCCAACATCTTCAGTGTGCAAACAGCTCAATCTAGTGCCAGTGCTTCAAAGAAATAACACAATTATAACAAAACAATGACAAAAGCAGAGCAGTAACGCTGTCACATTCTTAAAGTTTGTTGGGCTTCCAACTAACCCCCTGTGTGGAAAAATCCCTGGACGTGAAAACGAGCATTCCAAATATTAAACACAAAAAAGGTTTTTCCATAAGAATTAATTTAAAAGACAATAACAACGAATGAACAATGAACAAATAACAACAAACTTACCACACATACCAATAAGCCAGTACAATGTTGCGATGCAGTTTGCATGGATGCTTACCATGCCTGAATTACAGCCACTTGCAGGCCCATGACTGAAACAGGTAATCAGCCTTTCCATTTAAAAGGACTTTAAAAAAAAAAAAAACAATATCTAACCTGACGACTGCCCTACAGGTATCACAATGGCAAACAGGAGGACAACCTAGGTGCTAGCATGTTTAGATCTTTAAGTCCATCTCATGAAAAATTGGAGCAAAAACAAAGGTGTTGCGTTTATATTTTTGTTGAGTGTATATATATTTGGCTCTCTGGAAACATTTCTTCTTATTATCAGTGTGCTGTGCAATATTGTTGTGGAAACCATGATGTTATGTTTAGGGTTATTTCATGAATAAAAAGATTAAAAGAACAGCACTTATTTAAAATCTTTTGTAATATTATAATTTACCGTCACTTATAAAAATCTGACTGTCAGGGTGTATGCGTAGGCAACAGGCAGAGACTTGAGCGTTGAGATAAGATATTTACTTTACTTTACAAGACAACGAACCATACATACACAAAATAACCTTGACAAAGGGCTTAAATACACAAGTGAAGATGCAGGACAGCTGAGGAACACAGGTGGCAAGGATAAACTAATTAACTTAACAGGACCAAGATCATAAAAGGACACACAGGAAATCATCAACAGAACCAAAGACATAGAACTAGTGACATAAAACACAGACAAGGGCGTGACACTGACCCCATGCATTTGACTAAGTGAAATATTATTATTTTCATGTAAACTTTTACTTATGAAAGTCAGCATTTCAGTCAAATTGATATTTTTGACAAGTAGATTGAACATTTTAAACAGTCAGTAGATATAAATAATAGAAACATATTTAATAAAAATGTTCGATGTTGTTTTTTCTACCAAGCAAAAGGAGGATATTTAATATTAAAAAGCATAACAAAACAGCGTAATAAGAATGAATGATTACCTACAACTTACCTTTTACACTTTAATATTTGAAAATACCATTCTAGACTTCCTTTAACATTTTTAGAGATAAAAACATCTGCTAAATTACTACTTGCTCACCACGTACAGCGTTTCAAACCGTGATTATATACCTTGTTTTTCTCTTTCTTTTTAGTATCCAACTGAGGCCCCAGAGTTTTCTGCAGATCTTCCTGTTCCTCTGGTCATCACTTGGACTTCTCAGGTACATATTCATGAATTACTGAACTTTTTAAAAAACAACAAAAAAAATATGAAAAAGTTGATTTGGCATTTTAGCAGAGTACCAAAATTGTCCTGTTTTTTTTTTTTTTTTTTTACAAAACAATTAAAGTACAATGTTTTTAATTAACAAAATTTTTTTGGCATTTGAAGGTGTGTTTTTCTTGATAAAAGGTGTTCTGTTTAACCACCGCTTTGATGTTGCTTTCATAAAAAACAATAACTCCCCTCACAAAGGCTCAAACTGTGCCAAATAAACCGACAGGACGACGATCTGGAAAGCTACATATGTTAGCGGCCTCTAATGAGCCTCGACGAGTTTCCTCTTACGTATAACAATTAAAAGCTAGAACGGAGACCCATTTTTCACTGTCGTTTTCTTTTTATCATCGTCCTCTGTTTTCGCCTCCTCCCCTGAAAAACATGCTCCTCTTCAGTCATACGTTTGCTCCAATTACTTTGAGGTGGATGAAAGCGACTTGGCATATTGCGCAGCAGTGGTGTGAGTTAGGGAGGGTTGTGTTGGGTGAGGGATGGCAGTGGAACATGGCTCTCTGACAGAGAAGACCAGCTCAGCACACAGCAGCCTTCTGTCGGCTGAAGTCCTGCTGCGCTGCTGATGTCTTGATGCATCTCCTCTGTTCAGGGAAGAGAAAGGCCTGTCTGCCTGCCTCTCACATACATTTGAATGAGTAATGATTACCTGCGCTCAACTGACTGTGTATGTGTGCATGTGTGAGAGAGCGAGTCAGTGAGTTTGTGAGTAATGTAGTATATGGATCAGGAGATTTGGCGGGGTGTGCTCTTTGTTTGGTGGCGGACACAGCGGTGCAGGTGTGTCTCAGCGGGATTTACACTCAACCAGCCACCCGGTCCGACTCCTGGAGTGCACAAAGAGAAACGATGCTCACTGCATGAATTGTAACCCCTCAATCTATTAAAAAAAAACAATTAAATACAGTACCAATTTAAAAAGTTTGGGGTTGGTAAGATCTTTTCATGTTTTTGAAAGAAGTCTTGTATGTTCACAAAGATGGAGACACTGGATTTATTTAATAATTAATATTAAAAAGTAATATTGTGAAATATTACAATTTTAAAATAGTTATTTCTGATTTAATATAAATCAAATGCATTTACTGTCACTTTTATATAGCATTATATATATATATATATATATATAATTATTATATTAATAAATCTATATAGATTTATGTTTTTACATTATTTATTTAGCAGATGCTTGACAAGTTAGGATAAATCTATTTATATGCCTTTTTATATTAATAAGATCTAAAATATATTTAGGCAAATATAAATTTGTATTTTATTTTTTACTTTTTTTTATCTTTTCCTTAAACATTTCAACTACAAAACAGCAATGAAAATTAAAAACAAATTAAATTATTACATTATTACATAATAAATGCTTTATAATTACTGAATGTATAGACACTTACTAAAGGCTGTTCATTTGTAGTCAGGTCAGGGTATGCATTTATTAGTTATATTGGGATCAAAAGTCCAAAATTGTGTTAATTTATGCAACCGTTTACAGGGATAATGAATGATTACCATATTCATGTACTTTTATGTTTAGAATGTGCTCCAAGGTACTTGGGTCATTTATGGCTCTCCACTATGTATTGTGTTTTATACAGTACAATACTAATTTGTTTAGCCCAGCATTGCTTCATTACGTGGTGGGTCCTTAACAATCACAATTATAGACTATGAGCATTAAGGAATACATATTTCTCTGTGTGCAATTATTGATTTATTTACTTGACACTTGTTCACTAAATGACTGAAAATGCACCATTGAACATTATGAGGAGGGACCTAATTGGGAGAGTTAACAGAACAGTAAGCATGCTGTCACCTCACTGGGGAGGAATCTATTGTGCTGTTCCACATTTCGGGCACATTTCCAAGAGAAATTCAATTATGAGGACATCCAGCCTGCACCATATATTTAAATAAAAGCATAACTATAATCACACAACCGGCATTAATTGGAAAATAATTGCTGCGTCTTTGCACCTGTGCAATGCTAAATTGTGTGTGCTGTATTGGCACAATGACCCATCATATTTGTTTTATGCTCTCCTTTCGATATCAAACCATCCCCTCCTGTGTGGCATCAGGAAAAAGCTCATTCACATTAACATGCTCTAGTCTAAGTCTCTAGTCTAAGAAATACTAGATTCATCCAGATTACTGATTACTTTTCCCCCCCGTCTGCATATCCCTTGCCGTAGTACTACTGTCTAAAAAAAAAAAAAAATTCATTTGATTTGTTTTGTTATGTTCAATTACCAGCTCTGGCTGTTCCGTTCAGCTCTGACTCTTTGCTCTTCAATTTAACATGTATGGAAATGTATCAGAGAATCGGGCACATAATCAACATCAGCGCACACAAATTATGTGACAAAAGAAAAACACATGAGATCTCATCCACTAAATGCAGCCGGTCTTGTCCCTCTTAAATTAGCTGAGATTGGCTGTATTATGTTGTTGAGATATTACAATGCTTCAAAATTACTGTTGACAAATGTGATTTAACATCTCACAATCTAAAATCAATCTAGTTTTCTTTTGGATCACAGCAAAAATACACAGACCAATAAAAATACACTAGCCGGGTTTCCATCCTAAGTTGTGAATTTAACTGGATAACCGCAAAATTGGAGTCAGAGAGAAGATGATTGTCACTTCCTGGCACTATATATCATTAAAAAAAATAAGAAAAGAAACTAAATATAATAATTGTCAAATACTATAATAAATATGACTCGTTTTTTTTTAACGCTCATGTGGGATTTATTCACAAAATGCATTTCTATCCTCAGTTATTCACATTAACCATTTTCCCACAAGTCAGAAATCACCTCAAGTGAGCAAATTTAATTTACAAAAAAGTTTTTATGGTGTCCTTTCTGATGTGATATGTGCATAAAAAGACTAAGGCTGTCAATAGAATTAAATATGATCTTATTATGGTTAGTAGATGAAATAAATTAATATTACCTAATCTCATTATTATCATTCCCATGCGGTCTTTAAGCAGAATGAAATATGACTAATTTTACATTTTATAAATGTTTTTTTTTTTACATAAATGGACATCCCTAAAAATATGTTTGTACAAATAAATTAATAAAAAATAAAAACTTTTTCACAGACAAATAAATAAAGCACCTACATTGAAATATCTTTTAATTTTAAATAAAACGTTTACCTTTAGCAGTATGGACATACAGTGCTTAAAATATATGTGCTGTTAGTGTGGGTTTCTTTTTAGATATTTAAAAGTTTGATAACACAAAAAATCCATTGCAGCTACTGCCTTTTTTAATGCATAATAAGCCTATTCGTATTTATCAGCGCTAAAAATAAAGCAGTGGTCGTGGCTGTGAAAGGATCTGGTGTCCAGACTAAAGCGTTCTGATTTTGTGCTGAGATTAAAGACCTTGTATTGGCAGCCGGGTGGAGAGCGAGGAGTGTGGGTCTGAGGTCACAGCGGTGTGGGCGACCTGTGCTCCCTCACTCTGACAGCATGGAGTGAAACAGGGCCAGAGCCCATCAGTTGTCAATCATCAGCTGTGATTTATGAGCGGCCATACTCAAACCATTAGCTCTGCCTCGCCACTGGACAGCTCCAAAGGAAACAGAGGCCTACTGTGTTTGTGTATGTTAGAATTAGAGGAAGCCGTTATGCCGAAGCGTACATGGGTCGTCTGTGGTTCTCAGTGATCAAACGCTATTGCTGAATTTCTCTTGTTTGCTGATGTATGAGTTTTGGTCTTTTCCTGTTCAGTCACTTTTTATATCTGATTCGTTCTTGGTTGGTGCTTTAATCAATGGTTTGTTGACAGGTAGTTGATGAAGACTTGGCAAGACTTCAGTGGGAATGTTTCTTTTTTTCATTTTCCTCTCCGAGTGTTGATGGCAGAGGGTTGAAGAGTTTGTATAAAGCAGTGATATGAAACCAGACATGTGGACAGTATCAACATCTTCCATATGCAGAAGTGTTCAGGAGTTATTAAAGACAGCCTAGCCAATGTCAGACTGGAAAAAAAAAAACTGTTGTTCCTGCAGATCAAGAGTTGCACAAAAATGTAAAAGGATAATATTTCTAGCGTCTAGGCACTTCTGAGAATCGGAAAAACATTGAAGAGTACAAACGCAGACTGAGAGACTTCATGTCCATTCGAAATAAAATTTAAGCCAATTGGATTTGAAATGAAATGTGAAAAATGTAATGTATAAAAATGTAACATAGTAATTAATTGATCAGTTGCATGATTATGCTTTAGTGGTATACAGTGTTTAAATATTGTGGCAGAAATAATCTATTCATGTTTAAAGTCCTGCTGATTGGCATGATGAAATGCAGTCACCCTATCTATATTCTACTGTACATGTTATTGATCAGATTGTAAACAATTTATCTATGCATACGTTTACTTTACATTTCTTATAATAGTTAATTATTTAATTATTTCATTTTATAATAATTAATTAAAACCTAAAATATAATTGTTTTATTTGAATGAAATGAGGGTAAGTAAATTAATTTAAATGAAAAAATTAATTGTGAGAGTGCTGTCAAAAAAAATTAATCATGATTAATCGCAATAAAAAGGTTTTTGTATACATAATATGTGTGTTTGTGTACTGTGTATATTTACTATGTATATATACATACACAAGAATTTATATTAATAAAAATTCGTTTAATATATAAACACAACTTTTTTTCTTAAATATAATCATGCATGTGTGTATTTACATATACATAATAAATATGCACAGTATACAGTGTATAATATGTGGAGAAAAAAAATGTGCAAAAAATGGCCCAGCTTAGTATTTTTGTCTTGTTATCAAAATATCAAATTTTTTTTAAATTAAAATACTTTTACTAAATAATCAAAATTACTTACAATATTTACTCTTGTTTTCAGGCGACAAAAATCTAAATGAAGTGCATTTTCCTTAAAAAAGTAAAATTACAAGTAAAATACTTTTACTATTTAAATATTTTACTTACCCCACTTGCAGATGGTTTTACTTGTTTTAAGCAAATAAATTTAACAATTTATATTTTTGACTAAACTGCTGCTTAGTGACAAACGTAAGTCAAAACACCAGCCCTTCAAGCTCGAAAAAATACATTTGAGACTAATTTATTGCCCTTTGTTTTAAACACAGAGCACCTTAGCCAGTGTCCACAGTCAGTTTCTGTTAAATGTGGAGGCTCTGTCCGAGTTCTGGTCGGTGCTGGATGAGATAGATGAGCAGACGTGGGTACTGGAACCAGAAAAACCCACGAAAGCAGACTCCATGAGAAGAATCGCCATTGGTAACATCACATTCATATTACTACATTTGAATCTCATTATTTCCAGATCACCCGCCATCCATCCCGCTATACCCATCCACAATCATTTCCCCGTGATTTTAAGCTGCCATATCGCTGTTCTTCCCCAGGAAACAATGTCTCAATAAAGGTACAAATTGACCCCAGACACCCCAAAATGCTGCCGGAGTGCTGTTTGCTCGGGGCTGAGCACGGTAGGCATTTTTCATATCTGCAAATCTCTCTGTTTATCTCCATACCGCTTTTATTACGCTTTCCTGCATGTGAGAGGCAATTCGGAAGTGAGAAACTCGTGCCTCTTGTTTTTCAATTACCTCTGTACATAAGTGCACAAGCTGTAAATGCTTTACTGCATTTAGACAGGAGCGCTACAGCTGGAGCGGCCCAGCTGACAGCCCGCAATATGTTTGCGGCTCAGTGTGCTTTTAGATTTCGTGTGAGATGCTGCCGGAATGGAGGTCAGTTTGCACTATTTAAGCCGTTGTGATTGTTTCTTTAAATCAAAGGTCATGCTTGGTTGACAATGGCACACAGAACACATTGTCGGTTGCCTAGCAATGTTATTCATTGATATTAAATCCACACTTCAGTAGTCAAGACGGTGGCAGTCGCGGACCCTCCGAGCGCGGGGTCAGACAGAAATATTGCTTTTTGCATTTACAAATGACAAACAGAGAGTGCGGCTATCACGTTCCTCCCAGATTGATCTCTCGGGTGGAACAGCCATGATGAGCGCGTTTTATTTGAATTATTTGAATATTTCCCTTTCTGTCAGACTGTTTGTCACAGTGGGAAATGCCCTGTGCTTTCGGCCGCTCTGCTGTGGCATTTCTTCGAGAGAATAGAGATTAGAGGTAAGAAATGACGCGGCTGTGCATTGTCTGTCAGGGCTCTGCGATCAGGTGAGGAACGCTGAATGAGAGATGAGGTAGAGTTAATTGAAACTGCTCGGCTACATTAGGGGGGTGAGCGCAGTTCTTGCCTTCATATACAACACTCCCTCGGGCTTGTTTTTGCCATGCAGATTGATTGATATGATTTATGTTGATGGCGTTTTTGTCCCCCGGTGCTTTGCAAACATTATGAAGTCCAGTGCGGATCGCTATTACGAAAAACATAAGTCTGTATGTTTTAATAATGAATAATTGAAGATGTGACAGAACAGATAACAGTGCACTGTGTTAACTAGGGTCAAAAAAACAATAAAATACCAATAAAAATTAGATGAGATAAATATAGTTTGATTGTTAGAAATTGTAATATTGAAATTAATTATTTAAATGAATATGGATTCATACGGATATATTTTTGAACAATACACACTGCTGTTTAATTATTTATTTTTAAGAAATTAGTACTTTTATTAAGCAAGAGCTATTTTAATGAAATTGATCAAAAGTGATGGTATAGACATTTACAGAGTTACAGAAGATTCCATTTCAGATAATCCTGAAGCATGTATGTACCAAATCTGAAGGATCATTTGATATTGAAGGCTGCTGAAAACACACGAATATATATATATATATATATATATATACTGTATATATATATATATAAAACTTCATTTTAAATTGTAATATTATTTGACAGTGTTCACAGTTTTTGCAATATTTTGATCAAGTAAATGCAGCCTTTGTGAGCTAAAAGGATTAGTTCACCCGAAAATGAAAATTCTGTCATTAATTTTTAACATAAGACCTCTGATCATCTTTGGATCACAAATTGTGATTATCAGAGAGCCATCCGACCCTCCATAGACAGCAATACAACTGAAATGATCCCAGATCCAGAAACATTGTAAAAACATGGTAAAGCATGTGACATTAGTGCCTAAACTTCAGTTTTGTAAGGCTAAGAGAATACTTGTTTTGCACAAAGAAAACAAAAATAACTTCATTTACTCAACCATTCTTCTGCCATTTTAGCGCACACCTTCCACTAGCCATAAACAACTGCAGATGACGTACATGCGTGTGCTTTCCCCCGGATGTAAACCAGGCTGATTTTGTCAATGGTAGCTTGCATATAAGTTGAGTTCTGATACTCTCAAAAATGGCAGAAGATAGAAGAAGACGCGAGAACAATGGTAAAGTAAATGATGTTTTTTTTTTTTTTCAAAAAAAGTATTCATCAAAAGTAAAGTTGAGCCACTCATGTCACATGGACTGTTTTACCAATGTTTTGACCACGTTTCAGGTTCTGAGATCATTTCAGTTGCTGTCTATAGAGGATCAGATGGCTCTTTGATGCCATCAAAAATATTTTGAGTTGTTCTTCAAAGATGAAGGATTTGAAGGGTTTGAAACTACATGAGCATGAGTAATTAATGACACCATTTTCATTTTGGGGTGACCCAACCCTTTTTTCATGTTTTCTTTCAAAAACATAAAAAAAACCTAGCCTGGCTTCCGTGACTATTAAGCTCATAGGAACTTAGTCTGGCTAAGCTACCTTTTTATCCGCTTCTGGGAGGCGGGCTTAACCTGCGTCCAGCAGATGCCTCTGTATACTACTGGACGAATCTACAACCAATCAGACCACTCATTCTGATGACGTATGCGTAGTGGCGAAACCTGAAGCCACCGTAATCTTCATTAAAGCAGTAGGAAAATGTCTTAACTTACTTTAATTACTTCTGCTCTGTTTTCAAAGAAAAGCGGTCATGAAAATTTCTCAAAACACGAACGATTGTTGCTGCTCTGTACACGCCATGTTTAAAATGGTTCTCAGAGGCAGAACTGCTGCTTCATCGCGTTACACTCGCCTCAGGGCTCATTTCTCATTGGTTCCCTTTTTTTTTTTTTTTTTTTAAACCTATTAAAAATATACAACTTTTTTATCAGTATTGTTTGCTAGTATTGAGTACTGAAGCATCTGTTCTTTTGACATTTGACAATAATTTTAACTCTTGCTTGTGTCTTTCAGTTGTCACTCCTTTAAGGAATAAATTGAATGCTAATATGCATTTGTGGTAAGCAAATAATTATACATTTCTGTTTGATTCTGATGATTTCTTGATGATTAACAAGAAATCAAAGTGGGTATGTTGCATATCTCAATGCAAATTTACCATTTCATATGTACAGTATGCCGCATGTATCGTTCAGTTGATATCTATATTACAGTGTAAAATGAATCAGAAACCACATGGAGAGAATGTCTTGGCCAAGAGTGTTGATTCTCACAGTGATAGCCTGTATTTTTTGGGCAGTAATCACTGAGCTGTATTCATTATACCATCATGACTTGACTGTATGCATTTAATTACTGTATGAAGGTCTGATTTCCTTCTCTCCTCATAGGAACCCTAACTGCAGTGTCCTACAGAATATGAAGGATGTGTTGGAGATAGAATTTCCATCGCCTACCACCCACGAAAAATCTGTACGTTGCATATTTTCGTCTCATACACTGCCACTTACAATTAGTTCCACAGCACCATCACGTTTGAAGCTTGCGGTGTGTTTTTTTTTTCCCACCTCCTTTTCTCTTTATGTTTTTATCATCGGGAGAGGTGGGTACGGATTTCCTTTAATTGGGTTGTTTACAGATAAGATCATTACAATAACAAAGGTGGCAGAATCTTCAGCACTATCAAGAGCTGTTTAATCATAGCTCCACCATTTATCTTTTTTCCCTGTGTGCATTTTTTATGCTTTCTCTCTTTCAGCTCGCGGGTTGAAAGGGCGCAGTGTTTATTCACAGTCTGTACCGCAGATTAATGCTTGACCATCATTAACATTCTGAAGCGAGAAAAGTTTACTTGACCAGATGTTGAAATTTTTATCTTCCATCCTTTTAATGGATTGCTTAGGAAAAAAAGCCTCTAATTATCTGAACAGCAATATGCAAACACGGACAGCGGAGGAGAGGAGAGCAGAAGCATGGGAATGGGAGGGGGGGGGGTGTAAAGATTTTCTTGCCTCGGTGAGGCGTCTTGCTAAGCAGGAGGATTGTGTGACGAGGGGGTCAAGCATATATAGGGGTTGATGAGTCCACCTGAGTCTCCTCACCCTCTGGGAACAAATAGTGTGCTATTTATAAAAGCTTAGTGTGAAGTACAAATCATTGTTTTCTGATAATCAGTGCATTCATGAGAAAAGTAGCAATTGTTTGTTTTATTATTCAAATTGGATTGGTTCCCCAGTACACAGAACCAGATTCATTTGATTCATTTACAAATTCATGAGTTCAACTCCATTAGTTGCCAAGGCAGGCTTTTTTACTTTATATTTATATTGCATTTCAGCTTTAACTATTTTAATAGTTAGCATCAACACTGCTTACTAGAAGAGAGCTTCAAGCTTCAAAAACCCTCTAATATATTGTATGAGTGGACCACTTCTAAGATTCTGCTTTAATACACTTCTTTTTTGTAGACTAAAAAGTTCTATTCCTATTTGTAATGTCAAACAGTATATCTGGTAGATATGTCAAGAATTATCCTTTTGTGCTCCAGGAAAAGTAAATAATTACAGTACAGTAATGTGTTCCTTTACTGACAGCTTGTGCACTTGAAAGCTTATCTCATTTTATTGTGTACTCAAGAGTTTCAGTGTTGAATGTGGCATCTGCTACTCTTATCGACTTGAGTCAGCCATTCCAGATCAGGTCTGCAATGACCCACGCTGTGGCCAGCCTTTCCATCAAGTGTGTCTTTATGAGGTAAGAGCTTAACCATTCAGTAATCAGAAATTTAGCAGTATTTTACACAACAGAACAATCGTAGATTACAAGACCAATTTTCTAAAGTTTTTTTATGTGGTTGTGTTTATTTAATCTTTTATTGATATGTCTCTTTACAGTGGTTGAGAGGTCTGCCCACCAGCCGGCAAAGCTTCAATATTGTGTTTGGAGAATGTCCTTACTGCAGCAAGGTAAAAAAAACTCTATCAAAAGAACAGCAAATGCACAATAAAAAATCTTTATTTAAATCCACACATACATTTTTAAAAACTTTATAGTTCATACCTAGTGCAAAAAAAGGGACTGAAAATAGTTCATGCCAATTTCTTTTCTTTTTCTTTTTTTTTTTTTTTTACAGCCCATCACTGTGAAAATGGTCACAGGAAACACTTAACAACGATCTGTTTATTCAGAATACTGTTACGACTTCAGCGAGGATAATACCAACAGCCAACAACAGTCAGTGTTATAACAACAAGGATGATTAACATTCTTTCGATTGGCCATCTACTCTGAATTTCCGATTTCCCAAAACCACCTCCTTCTCTGTAATGGTACTGTAATGGTACATCACTACCTTCCTCATCAGTTTCTTCCCACTGGTTCTGATTCCAGCTGTGTTTCCGGCTGTAGTTCCCCCAGTACTCTACTTTACTGCTCAGTACTGTATTGTCATCATTTAGTCTGAGAGTATGTTTTTGCTGGTTCTCATAATGTTGCTGGTTTTGTCTTCTCCTCATGGTCTTCAAGGTCTTGCCCTCATAAACATCTGCGTTCCTCTTTTCCTGTGTTGTTGGAGTAAATGTTATGTTTTTAAACTATAAGAAATACAAAAATGAGAAGGCGGTTATGTTGATTTTGTTAATTTACTTTTGTATCAAACAATAAACACTGCAAACCATATTTGTATTTCCTGTGACTCTTGATGCTTTTCAAACATTGATCAATTTGAATAAGTGAATAATTGACTGTGCTCTATTTGGCATTTGATCTGTGCTCTGCTGCTGGTTTTACTTGTTCATGTTCTTGTCTCTGTCTGGCTCCAGCTCTTGTTCTAGGATGAACTCGTGGAGGGAGGGGCTCATCTTCATCACTAATTTCCTCGTCACTTTCATAAGGCACCGACTTTTGCCTGTTGCTTCCTTTAGCGGCAATGTCTGCTTTGTTTGGTCTCTGTGAAGATGATACCAATGAGAGTTATTAAACCACTGTAAAAAAAGCATTTAATTCAAAAATGAAAACTGAAAGTTGGTGGCTTGGTTAAGGATGTCATGATCATCCCCAAGCCGTCAAACTAATATCATCAGACAAGGCCCATCATTTCAGATGGTAGGAGCATTTTCAGATTTGGATTAAAGTTAATGAAGGCAAACTATTTGACATGCACAGATTAATTGTTCATCACAAAAGTAACAATGTGAGCTACCACAACAAATATAGTTAATTTTGATTTCACACAGACTTGTAAGCAATGTTTTTTTTTAACCTGTGATTTGCTCAGATCATTTTCAGACAATGCTGGAAAACCAAAGCGTCAGCAATCAGCTAAAATGGACAAGAGGCTGTCTTTGCAATGCTTTAGCACAGTGGTTTTCAAAGTTGTTCCTGGGGACCAACAGCTCTGCAGATTTGGTACTTCTCCCTAATTTACACACCTGATTCAGATCATCAGCTCATTAGGAAAGAGGGAGAATAAGGGAGACATGCAAAATCTGCAGAGCAGTGGGTCCCGAGAAACAGGATTGAAAACCACTGCTTTAGCAGATTCTGACCAAATTTAGTATGTTAAACCAAGTCATCACATCGACACCTAATGGTCAAAATTTAATGGTTTTAAAATCATAATAGTTCATAATTTAAGAACATTTTTACTAAAAATCATAAGAAAAAACATAAAAATAAATCTTGCAGACTTCACACACTATGTGGTGTGGTATTGAATATATTTGTATACTGTATGCTGTATATACTGTAAATAGCCATTTATACTATAAAATTAAGTTAAACAACTGCCTTTTAAGCCAATTTTATTAATTTTTTTTTTACCTGTTTGTGCGTTTCTCGTTTTGTCTTGCTCCAAACTTTGTTTGGTGTTGACCTGCCCAACTCTTCCTCTTCATCCTTCTCTGCTGTCACCACAGGCTTTGATCTTGCTGTTTTTTTCTCAGTAGTCTTGGGCTGGCTTGCAGCCTGTGGAAGGTTAAGTTAAATTAAATGACAGAAATTTGCTTGCTTTTGTCTCTGAGCACTCACAAGAGAGAGGGAGAATGAGAGCACTCAATGTTCCCTCCCTGACCTGGATCCTGAGTGGAGAAGACCTGCCCTGATTAATGACATCTACTGCTCTCCCTAAGGTGGCAACTGTCCAAACTAAATTTGGCCACAGATCACCAGCGAGGTCAGCTGTAGGCAAAATAAACTCCAGGAGTGTTGGAGTGACACAAGGAGCTGCTGGCCTCACGCTGCCTGACGTGGTTTCAGGAGAGCTGAGACACGAGGGGGACATTGATGGTGTTGTTTTAGCTTTTATTCAAAGGAACTGAAGCTACATCGTCTAGAAGGAGATGAACGGAACCACAGAGAAAAATAGAACTACAAAGAAAAGGGGATTCAAATCTTAATGCCCTTGCTCTTGACACTGATGCTTTCCATCTGTGCAAAAGGTAGTGTGGTCAAGGTCAGAGGAAAAAAACACTTCTGCACACAGCTTTTTAAGAACTATTCATGCAGTACATCCTTGTACAACATTAAAATACATTAATACGACAACTATTTCCCAACTTCTTAACCCCAATACAGGAACATCAATGTACCCACTGAAGGAACAATCAAATCTTCTCAGCTCTGGACTTAATCATGGTAATCATGGTTGTGGAGAACTGCAAGCTTAATCATATGTATCTTTGTTAGCCAATTTTTGAAGTGACTAAAATCCAGTCACTTCAGATGAAATCCAAGTCATCAGGAATTATGAGTGAGGACAGATTTTGTACTGGGTTTAAGTTAGCCTGGCTTCTGCGACTTTTAAGCTCATAGGAGCTTAGTCAGGCCAAGCTACCTTACTACCCGCCTTCTGGGAGGCGGGCTTAACCTGCGTCCATCAGATGCCTCTGTATACTACTGG
>JAUCNO010001053.1:2318709-2330305 GCA_032353835.1 Enteromius viviparus
TATATACACACACACACACATATATATATATATATATATATATATAACAGAATTAGCCTAACAAACAAGAGTAGACATTACACAAACAGAACAAATGATTGTAAAACAAATAAATAAACATCTATTTTCCTGTAAAAGAATGAACAGTGGATACAGTTGGGGCATGCAGGTAGGCTCGCAAATTAGAAAAGGTTAAAATATGTTAGGTAATGATTATTTAGCTATAATTAGGAAATGTATTTTTTTCTGCAGTAGCAGAACCCTTAACATCAGAGCTTATCGATACTTCAGTCTTTTATAATTTAGCACTGATACTGATTAAGTAAAAGGTTCTGTACCCATCCCTAATCAAGAAATGACACCTTAAACACTGGTGGTATTTACCAACCCTTCTACAAATCCTCAACACTGAGTCTTCTCTATTGAACCACAGATCAAACCTCCACATAAAAATGAGAGGCAATTCTAACTGGTGCTCTTTTGGCCTCAGCAAAATGTGTGTATTCAACAGCCCCAAATTGGGTTGCTCGGGTATTTGCAAAAGTTCAGCGGTTCAAGTTGGCAGTGATCAACTGTGAAGTGATTCCAGAGGAATTAAGGTCTCTCCACTCCAGACCTCTTGAGAGCCAATAAGCCCTTTGGCAAGGTCAGGAAAGGTTAACCTACGACACCACGGTCAAGATTCAGCAGCTCATTCCCCTTATAGAGGAAAAGTTGCCATTCTTGTTTCTTGTAATAGAGTGCAGGAATTCAGTGTGGTGTATTTTACGCCGTTCAATTCTGAAAGCGCATATAGACACTGAAATATAAACCTGCATGTGATTGCAATAAATAAAAGTGGTTTAATTAAATAGCCTTCATGTACGGTTTTGACACTGCATTGAGCTGTGGCCCCAGGCTGAGGGCCTTCAGTAACTCTGAGTCTGTCACCACTGTGTAAATCTACTTTTTTCTGGTCTGCACTACTTCGGCCCAACTCCAACGCTGCCAATAGGCCAGTTAGACGGCTCTGAGCAGAAGTGGGAGTCAGTTTAGCAGGGAAAGGGTCAGAGGAGGGTTCCTAAACCTGAGCATCTCCTTCCCTCTCCCAGACAGATAAATCTGCCGCAGCCCACAGGCTGCTCTGAACGCTCCAGCCCCGGCTCATATGGTCTCTATTAAGACTACTGGGCTGCTGTGCCAAAGCATCTTACACTCACCCTTTGTGTGGTTGGCCTGGCTGTTTCCGACGATCTTGGCCTAGAAAGGTCCAATGGGCCTTGCGGTCCGGCCACTGACAGAATCTTCTTGAGGGCCTGGTAGTCTGGCTTTTCATTGTAGTCAAGGTTTTTCACAATAGACAGGTACCTGGCAATCTCTGCAAGGGGTCAGAAAGAAGGACATCTGAATACACAAAACCTAAAGGTGTAGATCACCACCCCCCCAACCCCACCCCAAAAAAAAGGACCTTTCTGTCACTATTTACCCTCATATCATTCCAGACTTTCTTTTTTTTTCTTTGGAACATAAAAGATATTTTGAAGAACACTTCAGATTTAGTTTTAACAATAAAAACGGGGGTCTAAAACTTCTCCAAACAACAACAATAAAACTTTGAAACATCCCAGTTCATATTCTAAAGAAGAAAAAAACAAGTCTGTAACGACATGAAGGATGATGATCTTCTTTCTATAGGTGGACTATAACTTATGAACTTATAACTAATAAACAATCTTAAAAATCAGATGTTGAGCAAGACATATTGTTGAAACACCTAAGCATGTGAAGCATTCTAAATGTATCTTTTTTTGGCAACTTCAGAATTGAAGGCTGCTGTGGAGGTGGACCACGGTTGTGTATTTGCATAATTCACAGATAAACCCCAACTGAGCTGGTCTGCATGTTTTATGTTGATGCATCCTGCAGTTGACCTAGATGCTTACTGAAAGCATGCACAAAAGTCCGGCCAAGTGACAACCTGCATCTGCAGACTTCATTTTCATTCCAAAGGGAACAAAAACCACATCTTCCTAACAAATGGACGATGGCAGGAGCACAATGTAGAAGGGCCTCTCTGTTCATACGAGAACACAAATGTGTGTCTAATGCGGGCACCTTCCATTCTTCACTGTAATAAATATGCTAGATGCAGTGCTACTCCGGTGCGCATTCTCTTTGTGGCAGCCCAGCTGAATGTATACCACATGCGCAGCCTTGATGCATGTTAGAGGTCTTATCTTTCTGGTCCAGCTGCAGCCAGCCTCTCAAGGTTGGGGGAATAGGGCCTCATCATAATCATAGATCACAAAGTCCCCTTTCAGAAGACGCGCGTGCCCTCGCTCCCTGTGGAGGCGGGAAAGATACTGCGGGGACGCTAGAGTCCGTTGATGAAGGAGAGGCAAGGAGATTGTGCTTGTGGGGATAGCGAGGGGGCTAAGTCCCTGCCCCATACCTTGTTGATCAATGCAAATGGTTTGCACACTCATGTGCACCTACCCGTGCTGGAGGGGTACATGATCAGGACAGAATCTGGCAGGTTAGACATCAGCCTGTGGTCAAGAGATGATAAAAAGAAAAGTTAACCAGAGGTCCTTTTGCGAAATGCATCTGAATACAAATATATGCTTTCAACTAGAAAATAGAACATATTTTAACAGTTTTATTGTATAGAACTATATTCTAAAGATCTGCAGATTCTTATAATCCACAGATTAAATTTCCAGACAAGAAAGAAAATGTGTGGCCTTACACCTTTAATGAAGCAGTTGAGTGAATAATTCAGGCTGAATAAGCAAAGAACGGCAGCCACTGATCGGCAGCCACTGTACACAACAGAGCACAAGACCTAGACCTGTGGTGAAAGGGGACACGTACTTGGCCTTGGCCTCCTGGACCTCAACTGGGTTCTTCAGAGATGAGAGCCAGGGCAGAGTTCCACACTGCCAGTGAAGCAAGCAGTAGCCCAACACCTCCAAGTCTCCTCGTCTGGATGGGGCTGTTGGAGAAAGCAAAGATAAGGAAAAGAAGTTGAGTGTCGGCTGAGATCAAGTTAAAACCCTTTGATTGAATGACCCGTCCATTGGCTGCTGAAATATGCCCTTATAAAAAAGGTGGAGAAATAGAGGGGGGTTGATAAAGAGGAGTATTTTGTTTTCTCAGCTGGTGCCCTGGCCTGCCTCACAGGCTAACGGGGCTTTTCTAAGAGGGGCTGAGAGTTGAAAGAGTAGGTCAGTTTCCTCCCACCAGCGTTCCTCACATCTCTCTCACACTCCCTCCTTCTACGTCTGGTCTGGCGACTCGTCCAGGAACCTGATCCTGACGGCCTCTGACATGATCCAGACAGCCTGTGGCCCGGCCCGACACTCTCTCCGATGGAGAGCCAAGCAGTAAAACAAAGAAATAAATGTCTGGACCCAAATAGTTTCCACATGTTTCTGGATTCCGTGGGGTCTCCGCTGGCCTTAAGAGAAGAGCTTGAGAGCATGTGCTCCCTAAACCTCCTCCAACTCCACTTCTGCTGTAGCACATTACACAACTGCCATCTAGTGTAAATATATTTTGTATATTAAAAACTGGGCCACTTCATCTTTTATTGTTCTCACATTTAATATCCAAGAATTTTTTTTACCCTAGACTAGATATCAATACAGATTCCTTAAATCGGAATTCACAAACTCTTGATTTGATTAAGAATTTAATTTGATTTCAACTCTTTTTTAGCTTACACACTGTTACATATCTAATTCCGTAGATTATACCAATGTTCAGATGGATTCAACTCACAAACTCATCTTCTTAGATGATTAATTACAAGAACCAACTCATTAGAGCCTGATGTTTCAATGGAAACAGAAGCACTCAGTTAGGATTCTGGGTACACATCAAATTGTATGTTTCTCATTCAATGGAAAGAACCAACTGGTAAAACTTGTTAATTTAGGAATCAGGCTATATGATTCATGCTTTATATATTTTATTTAGTGAACTGAAACAACTCACAAAAGTAATCTGCTTTTCAATAAAGCCTGCGAGAACAACTCAATAAAAGCAATCACTTAATTTACCCTGCACTAAATTTATTTAATTTTACTGCAATGCTTAACAACTCATAGATTCTATGCAACTCAGGAGCAGAACAGATTAGTATTTTTGCAATCAGTATGAGGACTTTGGTCTTCAAATAAGCCCAAGAGAGCTGGTTTAACACTAGCATAAGCTCAATGGAAATCTATTCCAGTTCAGTTTAAACAACACCACTCTAATGTTACAGCAAAAGCATTTGCTTGCGAGCACAGAGTGTGAAATGGCCTCACTTAAGCCGACTGATTAGTCTTAAACCAACCAGACAGAAAGCAGCAACATTTAGATATGAAATATTCATTCTGGATCCCGGCTATTAAACTGAAATACATTTAGGGTCAGACTGACCAATTACAGGTTGACTTTAAGCCAAGGACCCTCAATGAATTACGTTCACCTAAATTTAAATCTGAATAGAACTGTTTTGTCAGTTCCGCTCATATACAAGAGTTAACCCCCCGTTAAGCATGTCAATTCATGAAAAGCTCCAACTTCATCAATAAGGGTAAATTAAAGCACATCATTTGTTCGTGCCTAGAGAGTGTATTAACTCAATACTGTAACTGCAGTCCATCTCCTGAGAAATTACCTATTGACTGCATTCATCAAAAGGGAAAATCTCTGCCTAAATCCATGACCATCATTGATCCTGCCATGCTTATTTCAGAGTCAGCCTCCCTGCCCACTAGCCAGCAACATCATTAGGCCACGTATATAGGTTTTCTTTATTTTTCTTCAACCTTGACCAAACTAATTTAGCAAACACACAATTTAATAGAAAAGATTTTAACATCCCTCACAGGTGACCTTGTAAAAAAAAGTGCCTCTTAAGTGGCATGTAAAAAGGGCACTATGACTAGAGACTGAAGTGCACAAGATAAGACATGCTCTGTAAACATTTTGTCTGCCACTGTAATAGGGAACCAAAGGGGTGGGCTGTCTGGCCTAGTCCTGACACCGATTCACTTATAAAAAAGGCTGATCCACAAGAATGATGTACTCCAGTCTGAGCACAACACCTTCCATCAGATAGAAGCTGTTGTTCATAATTACGGCCTATTGTTATTGTGATTATCCAAAGCGCCATGTCAAACTCTTGAACCTCTCCTTCTGAATTTCAGCCGGCTCACTTCAACCCTACAGGTGATAATTAGGCCTTTAGCACGGGGTTCAGCGGGACACAAAGTGCCAGTCTCTGCACTCCTCACCATGGTAACAAATCAACATCTACACGGGGTGCCGGGGGCCAAAAGAAAAGAAACACTCTGCAATCTGCATTCATCTTCAGGGCAGACGATGCTAATGACCTACAGAACAGCCGCCGACAGTCTACGTCAAGATGGCTGGTGTGGTGACGTCGGCTCAGCCACAGATTGTTTGATAGTGGAACAAACAAGCTTTGTCAAATTTACAGCCTTGCTGCTTTAGGTTTAGCTTTAGGAGTGGATCAGGACACAGAACTCCCAAGTCGGTGCATCAGTGAGTAGGTGTTTTTATAAACTCTCAAGTGTTATATCACTTGCCATATGCAGTGTGATTTACACAGTACAACTGGCCATACATTTACAGAGCAGTGAGACAGAATCAGGACCATATGTAGAATCCTGCACATGAAAAGTTAACAAATTATATCAGGTAAGAACATGGTCTTGTCTGAAAGCAGCCAGACCTTGGTCTGAACCGGAGCATGATTTACTTGATGTGTTGTACTGTACTGTCATGTACTTTTTCAGTTTTTTTTTTATAATAAAGGCATTCCCACATATTCATCCTTCACATATAAAACCAACTTTATAATAACACACCTTGCTATTAAACGTTTTTGTCATGCCAGTGATTTTATAACTTGATACCTTGGACCCACAAGCATGATAATCTCCTTAAATATGACATATTTATATTATAGTGCATCTGTCAACCCAGGAAATGTGAAAAAAGATTAACCTAGCAATATCTTTTAATTGCTGGGTCAAACTCCATGTGACTTTTGCTTTCTGTGCATATTAACCCTCTGAGGTCGGCCGTCACGCCGGCGTGAATTGGGTCTTTTTTTCTTATCAGTGTAAAAGACATTAATATAGCTCTGTTGATTTTGGTCACACAAGTATTATATACCATTAGAATCTGTTAAATGTCTACTTTTTTTGAGTTCACGCTCAGTAACAACAAAAGTGTGTGCTTTTGCAAAATAAGAAAAATAAAAAGTGAACAGTAAAACTGTTTTTAAAAAGCCTTCACTAAAATGAACTTAAACACCGCGAAAGCATGACACACTGACATGAGAAATATATCTATAGAAAGCCTAAAGTGTCTGCTTTTAAATACAGTAAGTGCACGTTGAAAACAAATAATCTTTGTTAAAGTAATGAGTAAGTAACCAACACTATACTGAGTTTCTCAATCTGATCTCATTAATTTTAATTTGACCACACCCAAGAGCTACAATCGCTTTGTAGCGCTGACTTCAGCAAAGAAGATAACAGATGGAGTTACCTCAAAATGCGACGTGCGAGCTGTTCCAGTCACTCTCATGATGAGTAAGTACTGTTTGTTTTTGCATGACTTCAGCGTGGAACTATACCTGACTAAAATGTCTGAATTTGAGTGAAGCATGTTGAATAAGGCTGTATGCTGTTAGCCTACTGTGTTCTGTAATATAAAGAATACGATATTAAAACAATATCACGTGTGCATGATAAATGCTGCTTAACGTTATTATTGTTTGTTCTTCTTGAACTCTAATTTCTGACTAAAATGTATTGAAATCGAGTGAAACGTTTTGATTACATTTCTTTGGATGTGATGCTGTTTCTATGTTTGATATAATAGACGATGAAACTAAACGATACATATACTGATATCAACATGCTCACGGATGTTTTTGTGTGTTTGTTTTGTTTTTAGTGATTAGAAACCTGCTGCATGATAAACCTGGATGAAATATACTTAACTCTCTTCAAGCTGATCACCTCTAGGAGTGCTGTACCAAAATGTATATCAGAATTTAAAACTAATATAGTTTAAAAATGCATAATTTCAGTGCGATATGAGCAATATGAGCTGCAAAGTCACTGCCCTTCTGTGGGGAGATTTGCATTTAAAGAGACATGAACTTTCAATCTAAATAGGCATGTTTAAATTCTATAAAAGATTATCTATTAGGTATTTTAAGCTTAAACTTCACAGAATCATTCTGAGGACACCTGAGACTTATAGGGGCATAATATGTCTCCTTTAAAAGGGATGTGTTTCAAAAATATACATGCAACATTTTGGTGTATCCCTATTTAAATATATATATATATATACATAAAACAATGTACCATGGAAAAAGGGAAAAAAATCATCCACTCTCAAATATTTAACTTTAAATATGTTTAAATATGTTTTCTGCTGACTGGGCATCTTGTCTTTTTTTTCAAGCACTTTCAATATGAAAGCAAGAGAAACATGGCTATTAGCAAGCTTCACCACTGTGTATTGAGTATTGAACTCCTGTAATTTCTTATGGCCAATGCATTCAGAGATATTGGCTTTGAGTCCCAGTTCAACAAAACATCAAAGCTTTAATTAATAGTAAATGCATACAAGATGCAGGTTATGACTTTGACTAATTAGGGATTTCTTGAATTAAGTCTGCCCAAGTAACCATGGATAGAACAATCAATATCCAATAAAAAGGACTGTACACAATTTACAAGTTAATGTGTTTCCAATAGCGTGACCCAGAGTTGAGGACATGATACTGAGAAGTCCCACCAATATAAACAAGACCCCATTATAAGGTGGGTGAAATGAGTAGTGGATTCATACTGTACTTTTTGGTGAACCCTTTTTCTTTAAAGCGAACATGAGATTAAAACTGACACCATTTACTTCCTTAAAGCATGTTCCTTGTGTAATTGTGGCTAATACACTGCTATTCCAACGAATGGCTATCTATGTAATCCTTAATCAAATTTACAAAACCACTTTTATTTTCCCTATTACAATTCCAGTGGATAAAAAATCTAAATATATGTTGTTTTTATCCCCCTCATTGCATATCCTGTTTCATTTGCAGATGCTAAAATTATGGAAGTAAAACATGCAGGACATGTGTCCATAATAACATATGTTTCTTTCCAAGTAATACCTCAGAGTGGTTTTAAAAGATAAAATAAAAGATAAATTTCACATTACCTACTCCTTTGTGAGCATCAATGCTTGTATACTCAATAGTGCCATTGTGTCCTTTCTTGGGGTTCTCTTTGTACTCTTTATGCTCACCATTAGGACAGTATCTGTATGAGAGACCATAGTCAGCCAAGTACACCTGCAAGAGATAAAGTCAGTATAAATCATCCAAAAGACATTTTCTTTCAAACTGAATCCCTCCTACTGTATGGTATGTTAGTGGTGCAAATCACAAAGAAATGGGGTCAGCATTTAGGTTGTGACAGTAGAATGAGATGTTCATTATATACTCAAGAGTAGTTCCAAATATCATCAGTGCTGCTTCACCTCGCCGTATTAGTAGACGATCAATTAAAGTAATAGAAAACACTTTCATTTGAGTATGTGCAGCTAATTTATATACAAAAAGCCAACCAACTGTTAAAGAAGTGATTGTGTTGATGTGTATGCAGACTCACCTTGTTTGGATCTGTGTGTCCCAGTAATAGATTGGCAGCCTTAATGTCAGCATGGACATACTCGTTGTCATGAATATATTCCAGCACATCCAGCTGTTGAGGGCAAAGTGACAGAGGGGAAGGTTAACATGAATAATTTAGAAACCTCATAATGACCTACCATAATGACTAGTGACAGATGAGCTGGAAGCAAGGTAGCTGGACTCCCAGCAAATACAACTAAAGTTTAAGTTTGAGCTGAACTAATAAATTTGTCAAACTTGAAATTACAACTAAATACAAACATTAAAAATAAGAGTAAACAGATGATAACACTGGCAAGCAGTTCTGAATTCAAAGTTAATGTTGCACATTCAACGATGTCTCACCATGAGAACACCCAACTGTAGCACAGTGGGCTTTTTTAAAAGTCCACTATTCTCCATAAACACCTTCTGCAGGTCTGTACCCAGCCGGTCCATCACCATGAACCTGTACCTACACAAACAGAAACCATAGTGAAACTGAAAAAGTACTTAAATACACGCTAACAATTAATACTTACATAAACTAGATCATCCTCATTTTTAAAGTCAAATGACAGTATATACTACTGGATGTGACTTTAAATGTGCTGGTAATGGGTAACGATTTTTGTGGACCATTTAAAAGCGGGCAGGAGTGTTTTATAATATTTATACGTGAGAATAATAAAAATACACAGAAAGTGTATTTTATTCTAATTTTTATTATGTGTTAAAAGTGCTTTTGCACCGAACAGACTTTTTTATTTTTTATTTGAAATTATTACATAAAATATAGTACTGTACTCATTCCATGTTTTAAGATTATAAGTCAAACTCAAGTACAATACCTTGTTCCGTTATTTTCAGCCAGTCCAGACCCCCAGTATGTTGGAATCCCCAAAAACTCCAGCTGTTTGGACTTCTTCCATTTATTCACTGTGATTTCAGAATTAAAAAACGTTTTAGCCAAGTTGTATATTTTGCACATGCTTTATAAACACATAATGTAACAGATATGCACATCTCTCACACACTTATAAAGAAGCACTTCCTTCAGCCTAGCTGGAAGGGGAATCTGTCTTGACTGGCTATGCACCAGATTGACAGGTGGTCAGGGGCCCTTTGGAGATACCAGCATCATTATCAGCAATTTGGTCACTCTCTCTGAATTAGAGCTCAAACAAGCTGGGATTGCACTAACGATCACAGAGGTGCATGTTTGTTTTGGTTTATTAATTCGCCTAGCCAGGCTAATTTACATCTATAGCCACTTCATCAGTGACATGCACTCCATGTTTGAGAACTCTCAGATGAAGATGAGGGGTCTTCAGCATTTTCATTCAACACTACTCTAAAGACTGCATCTGTTTCTGTCTCCTTTGGCAATAATACAATCAGTCTTTATGTTTTTTATTATTATTGTGTCTTGAATAACAACATTTAGACAGTATTTAGGTTTAAATTGAACTTACTGGTATCTGATTTTGCTGCTCGTTGGTAAAATTTCAATTCTGAGAATAAAGGTCCATTTTCATGATATTCCTGAAAATGTACAGTATAGAGAGTAAAAATTAGAAAATCAGGAATAACATTCAGACAACTTATATGACCATTAATGTTATTTCTTCAAATTGTTTGCATATATTTCTTACCACTTTGATCACAAAATCAGTGTCATCGCGAACAGGGACGTTCACATCACGAGAGGCTGTAATAACATACATATGTGAACAAATAATAAATAAATTATATTATTTATATATTATATTAATTAAATAACAAATAATAAGTGTCAACATTTTTTAACTTTAGAACTTTTCAATCCTAATATGTCTAGATTATGTGACACAAGGTGTGTCTTTTTTTAAACATGTTAAATTGTTCAACTTGTACACAATGAACAAGTAAAACAGTGAATAAGATTTTTAATAAAAAAAAATTATAATAATAATTTTCAAATTCAAGGCTCACTTGCAATTCAAATGTTCAGGTCTTTAAAATTCTGCTTTCCTAAGTTAATGTACTTTGCCACCGTGTGTAATGCCATACAAAAAAAATTAAAATGAGTGTGCCAGTAACAGTTACATACAGAACATAAAGTCTTTACCCAAATAAATAAGTCCAAAACCACCTTTTCCAATGATTTTACCGATGCGCCAACTCTTCTTTTCTGAGTCTGTTAAAATGCATCCTTCTGGAAGTGGACGGGGTAATGTGTATTTCTTTGGAGCCATAATATTAAAATGTCATGTTTTAAGTAAGACTAATGACGAAAATGTAAAGTTTCTTTCAGGTTCCTGCTTGGCTAATAGCCTTATTTAATAAGGTGTTGTATGCTGTTTCGCGAACAAATTAGTTATAACAACAACGCATTCTCATAAAAGCATGTCAACACTTTATAAGAAGCGTAATATTATACAGAAATAAAATTTCTACTCATCAAAAATCACAGTTTCTACACAGTTCCGTATCGCCTCACTGCAACAGCCTGCTAGTGCTAACGTTACTTCCTGATACAGACACTCCCGCAAACTCTGGTGCAAATCTTCAACAACCAATCAAAAACAGGAATGCGAATGCCTTTCATGTTCAACCACCAATTAAATTGGTAGAAAGGCGGGGCAACGGCCGTAGCATATGTTTTTATCACAGGACAGAGCCAATGTCGTTCAAGAGGTTCCATTCGTTTTCAACAATCGTTTTTTGGACAGTTTGCTGCAGAGAACTGATTTAAATGTCACAGGTTAGTGTCAGCTCAGTTTCAGCACATAAAACAAAGGCATTCAATGTCATTTAAAGACACATGTTCGTATTATTAGCTTTTATACAGTATCTCACAAAAGTGAGTACACCCCTCACATTTTTGTAAATATTTTATTATATCTTTTCAAGGGACAA
>JAUCNO010001053.1:2351644-2386733 GCA_032353835.1 Enteromius viviparus
CCCTGGCCCACCCAGGCAAGTTTGATCAAAATACATTTTTAGTTTATTTTTATTATTCAAATGTATTAAAAATATATATATATTAATATAAACCTGATTTATTTATTCATTGCTGAATAAAATCAGGTTTATATGAGTATATTTATTTAAGTAATATTTTTTTTAGGAAAAAATATAGGCCCGCTCACTTTTTCAATGGCCCGCCCAAAATACAATTTCTGCCTACGCCACTGCTATGCACACCAACCCAGACAGAAGCACACACATACTCCTCACGCTGCGAATCTAAACCATGTCAGCTATCTCATCTCCTTTGTAGGTGCCAGGGCAGCCATCTTGTTGGAGCGTTTCGAGGGTGTATGTGAGAACCTCCTGCCGTGCAGACATGTTCAAATGCTTCTCTTTATAACAACCAGACACACATTCCCTCCGTAAACACTCAGTATCAGTTATCATGACTGACACCAGCCTACATCGTGCTGGGGGTCCTATTCTTAGCCTCCAGTGGGTCGTCGCTGAATTCCGGCAAGTTTGGGTGGATTCTGTGACTCATGTCTTGTTTTGATCTCTGTGCTGGAATGTTGAGTCAAGAATTGGACATCAGAAAACAGCAACATAAGGATGAGAGTAAAACTCTTTCGAGATGTAAAGCAAAATGGTGAAAGAGCAACATCTCACTTTTCACACACTTGTTGTGTTGACCGCTTGCACAGGAGCAGTGCACTTTTAAGCAAACCTGAGCAAATAGTGCACTTGTGAACAACACATTGCAAGTACAAATACAGTTATTTTATATTATAAATGCAATGAGGTTACATGCATTTCTGAGTACCGCCAAATATGATGCAAGTATAATCACAATTTGTTTTGGACCCCATTTTACAACTGTATATAGCACTGACCTTGAAATCTGACCACTGTGCAGAGGTTAGGAAACAGATACAGAGTGGAAGAGAGAGAGAACGAGAAAGTCGAGGACGAGGATTCATCGTTGAAAATGCAAGACTCACCTGTAGCTCCACCAGCACATGAGTTGCACACTCATCCTTCCAGAAAAGAATGTCTGAGAGCATCTCTTTCATTTCTACAGTAAGTCCTTATATACTGAGAATGAGGAAAAAAACACCAGTATTATAAAAATAGACAGACGGTTGGTGTTTGTCATCAGACAGTTGCTTCCTAGCAACTAATAAAATCTGCATTCAAGGAAAATAATAAAATACATTGTATATTATTAATAATTACTTTATTATGCTTTTATGCAATTTTGTATTAGGGCCAATTCACAATATCAATTTAATAATTTACCATCCATTAATATGAACTAAAAGAAAAACTGAAAAGATACTTTCTTACCTCAAATTTGGTTTGTGTCCTGTAACACTTACAACTTCTACAGTCACCTCAGGAGGCTGGTACTGTGATACTGATTTCACACTGGTAACTCGTTTTACATTTTGTGTGTAGCCCAGGGGTAATCAACGTCAGTCCTGGAGTGCCCGTGTCCTGTATAGCTCTAACCCTAATCAAACACACCTGAACCACCTAATGAAGGTCTTCTGAATTACTAAGGCTACAGGCAGGTTTTTTTTTTTTCAGAATTGTAGTTACTCTGCAGGACATCGGCACTCCTGGACCGACGTTGCTTAAACTTGGTGTAGCCTATGTTTAGTATGACTCGGATTATGTTGAATTTGGTTATCTAAAACACATACGCGTAAAGTTTATCATGCACTTTATTTAATAAAGACAAAATAACACTTTTGAAGATGAAAAGATGTTCAATTTTGATTTGATGTTCAGTGAAAACATCACAAGCAGCTTGACGGTCACACTGCAGCACAGCAGTTTCTAGCGCACAATGACCAAAATAACACAAGCTCTCGTGAAACGTAAAGTGCTTTGCAAGTTTCTTTCACTTTTGTCCTAAGTCAGGCTTTTCTTCTTCACGGGCTCCCTCTCAGTTCTGTGCGCTCCAGCAAGGAGCGGGATGTATGTATCGCTACGCGACGCTCGCAAGGCACCTTCCCACGCGTTCCCGGGCGCGTCAGACCTGCGCGAGGAGCTTCTTACCGCGAGCTCGAGCTCGCGCAGCTCCATGAGTTCCAACTCGTGCTTGGCGGCGGTTTCTAACACCCTCTGTTTGTTGTAATAGATGACGAAATTGTTGATTATGGGGTGAATGGGTAGCGCTATGGCGATTACCCCGCACAAGAAGCTGATGGCCGCGTTGCACCGGCCTAGGGTGGTTTTTGGGTAGATGTCCCCATAGCCAACGGTGGTCATGGTGATGATGGCCCACCAAAAGGACTGCGGGATGCTTCTAAACAGCGTCTCCGGGTGGCTCTGCTCCATTGTGTACCCGAGCGCGGAGAACACGAAGATGCCCACTCCCATGTACATGAGGAGCAGCCCCAGCTCCTTGAAGCTCCGTTTGAGCGCGTACGTGAGCGTCTGCAGGCCAGAGGAATGGCGCGCCAACTTGAAGATCCGCGCAATGCGCATGATGCGGAGCGCCTGCACCGCCTGCTGCACGTTGACCAGCTCCATCATGGCCGTGCCGAGGTACGTGAGAATCAGCACCACGTAGAACGGCAGAACGGCCAAGAAGTCTATCATGTTCATGAAGGAGAGCGCGAAGCGCAGCTTGTTTGGGGACGATGCGAGGCGCAGCACGTACTCTACCGTGAACCACCCGATGCAAGCCGTCTCGATGGCATCCAGGGTCGGGTGCTCAACGCGGTTCCCTTCGGAATCTTCCACCTGGAGGTCCGGTATGGTCCCTAGACACATCACCACAGATGATATTAGAATAAACAGGAAGGACACGACGGCAATTACGCGTGCGGGGAGCGAGGACTCTGGTTTCTCCATGAGCTTCCAGATAAACTTCTGCCACCTTTCAGTGCGGCTCACGTTAGGGTCACCGTCCAGATCATCCAGGATCAGTTTCACCTTGTCCGCAATCTCTGCCAACTCTTCCTCCTTCTCAGTCAAGTTACTTTTGCAGCATTCGTCCAAGTAGCTCAAGTCGATCTTCCAAAACTCCATCTCTTTGATAAAACAAATGGGGCAGATTCCGCGCTTCATATGGATCTCTCCAAAGTAGTACACCTCCACGATGCATTTAAACGAGTCAGGATCTCTGTCGAAGTAGAATTCTCGTTTCCCGGGGTCGTAATCATCACAGAGCGAAGATATCACATCAAAACTCCTAGTTGAGCAATTCACGAGTTCAGCGAGCCTGCTGTCCGGATAGCGGTTCAGAATGTCTCCGCAGAGCACCAGCCGCACGCCGCCGATGTTTACGGCGATTTCTTTCTCGTCGCTGCTCGACGAGTCGTTACAGTGCGCGAACCGGGTCCTCGGTAGCGTCCACATCCTCGCAGCCCAAGTCTCAAAACATTTAAAATCGTTAAATGTTAGGAACGGTGATTTGTAAGAAAATGCGCATGGAGACGCAGAGTCCTCTTGTGTCAAAAGAGGTTGCCGATTAACTTCGCAAATACTAAAGACATGCTATAAGAGTGAAATTAATACATTTTGTCTTAAAAAAAGAAAAGCTTTGATAAGAAATAGAATCAAGAGAATGATATCTTGATTCAAGCAGATACATTTCTGTGCGCTTTTGCGCAGTGAAAGCGCGCAGTTGGCACAGCAGTAACAGGTCTCCCCCCTCCTCCCTGTGCACCTCTCTCTCTCTCTCTCTCTCTCCCTCTGTAACCCCCAGTCCTTTATTAATATATCTCGCCTGGTGTTTTCTTCCTTTTCCAACCTGATTTTAACAACTCTTTTGCCCAACTGTAGTGAATACAAAGCAAATTTAAAGAAAGGGGAAGGGGTTGCCTTTTAAGGATTGATATATATCGTTTCGGGCTTCTGTCATTATTTACACTTTTTCAAACTCGTGCAACGCAAATTGTAATTTTTCCGTCCGTGGTGCAGTGACCTAAACATTGGTTATAAACAGGTGAAAATATGTGCGCTATCTTGTCAAAAAGTTTTTTGATTGCAGCTTTACAATAGTGGTGAAAATATATAAATGTAAAATATTTATTTTCCATAGGTTATTGTTGTGAAGCTCCGAGTTAAACAATTATTGAACCGGTTGAAAGACAGTTAGTTATTCACTCACCTGTCACGTGAACAGCCCACAAGATGCCAGATATCTCCATAAACTCCAGGTTGATTCATACATCTCAGGCCCTTTTCACAGGCATAACGTATGTACTAAATAAAAACACTGAATAGAACGTTTCTGAATTAGCATTAGTCACTCAACAGTCAGTTCTCAGTTTCTCAGGGAGAGGCGCTCACCGGCATCCCTGAGTAAGTGCGCCACCCTTAGAAATGTCACTAGAATTGCAATATAGACAACAAAGAAGTATGGGCTTTTAAAAGTTTTTTTTCTTTCTTCTTTTTTTTTTTTAAACAATTGACTGACAACTGAACCTTTCTATCAGTACCGAGGGAACTCTATTATATAGCTGCTGTTTTAATGTCTTTAAAGCTAAATTAAAATGAAAAAATAAGAAGGACAAAATTCATGGAACTTCAAAATTGAAAAAAAATGTAGTTTCTGCTGAGTACAATATAAATATATAAATATATATACACACACATACACATACATGCATTACATCTCTCGTAAATGTAAAAAACAAAGATGACATTTATGAAAATGTCTTTGTCCAGAGAACAAAATTAGAAAAAGCACTTTTTTAGTTACTAAACTTACGACTCAAAACCTAGTTAACCTGACAACTTGCCCTAGTGTCCCCCAATTCACTGAAGATATATTATATAATGTTACTTGTTTTTGAGGTCTCCTGTGGTCAGCAATGATTTAAATCTGAGAATCATAAATGCAAAAAAAGATGAAAGTAGTAACAGAAGTGGTTCTAGTTTAGAAAATCAGACATTTTAATATTTCAAAGTCAAATCAATCACCATGGAAACAAACCTTCAGATGGGCTGGTATGTGCAAAATACACCACATTCAAAACCACTGCCGCAAAACCAGACAAACCTGGAGAAAACCCCACATCTCCACAGGTATGGCTTCATTTAGCTTGTTTACAGTGAAATACGTATTCCTTTTTCAAACATTGTTTGTATAAGAATACAGCACAAAAAAATCATCATACTTTCCTGTAATGAGGCAGGTAGACAGTAAAATTCAACTGAATTCAGGTAATAACAGGAAAAAAAAGTAAGCTGGTTTAAATTGGTTGTGCTAAAAATGGGAGACTGAAATAATTAAATAAAACCTACAACTAAGTCAAATGGAAAATAGCCAGTCAAACTAGACTCCCCATTTAATCTGGGGATGAAAGAAGCTTTCAACGTTTACACGGTTTTGGCAATGCAGTCAGACCAACTGGCACATGCCTATTATACACACACGCACGCACACTCATGTTCACACACTCATTCACACCAGTAGCTGTGCAGTAATCCTCTGGAGTATATAGGAAGATCTGAAGTGCATCAGTCTGTGGTGTTCATCCACCATACTTTAATTTAAAGGCTCTAAAAGCAGGAGAGTGAAGCCAGATTCACTTCATCTGCTCCTGCTTGTTTCTATCCCTCTCAGTTCATGTTATTTCACCAGGCCAATTTTCTTGGCCTCTGTTTCATAGATCAGAAGTCTCCACATTTTCACTATAAACACTTCTGCTTCCTCATCCAGAACCTGTAGGAAACACACCCATGATTATCAACACAGTAAGGTTTAATAAAAAAATTAAAAAAAACATCCCTAGGCCATAATTCCCCACAAAATGAAAAAAAACAAAACAAAATGTGCTTCCTCAAAATGCTTAATGACAAATTTGCTTAATTGTCATAAATAAAAATAATAATTTGTAATATAATTAATTCTTTTAAACATATTTCAGATTCTACTATATAATATACAGTGGGTATGGAAAGTATTCAGACCCCCTTAATTTTTCAATCTGTTATATTGCAGCCATTTGCTAAAATCATTTAAGTAAATTTTTTTTCTTCATTAATGTACACACAGCACCCCATATTGACAGAAAAACACAGACTTGTTGACATTTATTAAATAAGGAATAATGAAATATCACAGGGTCCTAAGTATTCAGACCCTTTGCTGTGACACTCATATACGTAGTTAAATCAGGTGCTGTCCATTTTTTCACCCTTGAGATGGTTCTACACCTTCATTTGAGTCCAGCTGTGTTTGATTATACTGATTGGACTTGATTAGGAAAGAAACAAAGCTGTCTATATAAGACCTTACAGCTTACAATGCATGTCAGAGCCAATGAGGATCATGAGCCCAAAGGAACTGGCTGAAGAGCTCAGAGACAGAATTGTGGCAAGGCACAGATCTGGCCAAAGTTACAAAAAAATTTTTGCTGCACTTAAAGATTCTAAGAGCACAGTGGCCTCCATAATCCTTAAATAGAAGACGTCTGGGACGACCAGAACCTTTCCTAGCGCTGACTGTCCAGCCAAACTGAGCTATCGGAGGAGAAGAGCCTTGTTGAGAGAGGTAAAGAAGAACCCAAAGATCACTAGCTGAGCTCCAGAGATGCAGTCAGGAGATGGGAGAAAGTTGTAGAAAGTCACTCCATCACTGCAGCCAGTTGGTGCTTTATGGCAGAGTGGCTCGACTGAAGCCTCTCATCAGTGCAAGACACGTGAAAGTCCGCATGGAGGACACCTGAAGGACTCCAAGATGCTGATAAATAAGATTCTCTGGTCTGATGAGACCAAGATAGAACTTTTTGGCCTTAATTCTAAGCAGTATGTGTAGAGAGAACCAGTCACTCTCCAATACAGTCCCAACAGTGAAGCATGGTGGTGGCAGCATCATGCCATGGGGGTGTTTTTCAGCTGCAGGGACAGGACGACTGGTTCCAATCGAGAGAAAGATGAATGCGACCAAGTACAGGGATATCCTGGATCCCCGAATCCAGGTGTGAAAAACTTGTTGCATCTTTCCCAAAAAGGCTATATTTGATCAAAAGTGTGCTTCTACTAAATACTGAGCAAAGGGTTTGAATACTTAGGACCATGTGATTTTTCCAGTTCTTCTTTTTTAATAAATCTGCAAAAATGTCAACATTTCAGTTTTTTTCTATCAAAGTTGGGTGCTGTGTGTACATTAATGAGAAAAACAATTAACCTAAATGATTTTAGCAAATGGCTGCAATATAACAAAGATTGAAAAAATTAAGGGGGTCTGAATGCTTTCCGTACCCACTGTAAATGTAATGTAATAAATGTTAAATATGATACTAACATGACAGGTTCTGTGAGATTCACTAAATATTATTTATTAGGAGTATGTGCAAATAGCAAACCATTTTTAAATGTGCTATTTACCATGGCAACATCATCCAAAATTCCCTCTGGTGTGCTGTGAGCCATGACCTGCAACAAGACAAAACACATTAATACAGAGAATGGAAAGCAGCCAATATTCCCACTAAAATACAGATACAAACACACACCTTTGAACAGACAAAGTCAACTAGCGTGGCTTCCTCTTCTCCAATGTATTCTATGATTTTCTTATTGATCCAGGGGCGGATCCTTCTGTCCATCAATGTCTTTGTGGGCAAAAGAGTCAACAGATTACACACACGCGCTATAAACTCTGCAATATCTATGATGAGCAATTATAAGCCACTATATACAAATAACCAGCCATTTAAAGAAATCTATTACTAATAGCTTGTCTAATAGGTTTTCTCTCACCGTGTCCACCATGTTCCAGTCCAGTGGATAATTAAACAGCTCTTGTTTGACTGTGGGAATTTTCTCAATCAGACTTTTGATATGTTTTCGTTTCTCTTCTGTGTTTATACCAGGCCTTGACCCTGTGACCTCTGCTCCATCTAGGCTAAGACCTCCTCTCTCATCCTCGCTGTAGTCGAGAGGTACCAGCTTCCTCTTTTTGGGTGCTTCCTCAGCCTCCTCCTCATCAAACTTATTAAAGACGCTGTCCACCGTAGCAAGAGCCTTTCGCCTTCCTGCCTGGGGCAATTTAGGACTGGCTGCAGCACCTGAGAGACAAAAAGCAGTTTGAAACCATTTAATGCATTTTTTTCCCCCCCAAAAAAAAAAAAAAAAAAAAAACTGAATACTGATGATCTTCTCAAGATAGATATATAGAAGCTCCAATGCTTTTGTCAGTTCTTTACAGAAAGAACTAAAATTAATCAAGTAACACACAGACCTAGTTTGAGACTGAGGCCTATTTTAGGCCTGAGCTCTTCTGTGGGCGGGGCCTCGTGTAAAGTGTCCTCATGTAACGTGACGCCGTGTGGTGATTCGCTGCCAGGTGTGAGGGGCGTGGCATTGCCGCTGGCTGAAGAGATAGAAGGTGCCACTGGAACAGGTCTGAGTGTGGGCTTCAAGCATGGCTTGACCTCTCGGTCATCATCGTCCTCCTCTTCGTCTTCCTCTCGGTCTGTGATGTTATTGTCCGAGGAGTACGCCTCCTGCTCCACGTCGTCTTTTCTCTGATGCTCCTCGTGGGAGATGTGCAGGATCTCCTCGCTCGGCTCTTGCTTTAGAGGAGGCTGCTGCTGTTTCTCGGCCTCCTGCTCTATCTTTAAAGCAAAAACAAAGTTAGATGCAAAGACGCAGACGAACGCAGACATAAAAACGCACACACACACACACACCCTCTGAAGTTCAGCATCAGGGTCTGGGTGTCCTTCTGCTAGGAGTCTCTGTCTGATCTCCTCCAACTCATCTTTCTCTCGTTTTCTGTCCCTCTCATCTAATTCCAGCTCTTTCTCTCTATCTCTCATTCGCTTCTGCAATGCACTGCCCCTGAGAGAGACAAGAAAAGGATGATAAAATGTGTCTATATTTTAATACCTTTTTTCATAATCTTGCAGGCATTACTGTTCAATAATTTAGACATGTAAGTATTTGCATAACATTGGTTTGTACCTGTAGTATTTGGGATCATCTCTGTCATCATCGTAATCCTCAAGGAACTCCTTCAGGCGCTTGGCTTCTTTAGTCTGTGGTGAAAAAAGTACTTTATTTATTTTTTCATTTTTTCTTGGAACTAATTAGGGCCACTAATTAATGATTTTGTAGTCATTACATATCCTACAGAGTTAGTCATTAGATTAATTTCCTTCCTTGTGCTATGATTTAAAAATATGACAAAAATAAGAAAAAAAAAAGGAAAAAAAGAAAAAAGATGGCAAAAATGTTTTAATAAAATATATGTACACTACCATTTAAAGGCTTGGGTACATAAATACTTTTTATTTAATTAATTTAATTATTTAACTTATTTAATACTTTTTATTTATTTAATAACTTTATTCAGAAATTTATATTTTTATTCAGCAAGAATGCATTCAATTGATTAAAAGTGACAGTAAAGACACTTCTAATCATATTATTCTTGCATTAAATAGTTTAAATATATTCAGCTACAATGGATGACTGCTTAAAATTTTGGTTAGTCCAAATGAGGTGAATGGGAAATATATATTTTTAAACCATTTCATCAAAAACACATTGCAAAATGTGTATAAATAGTCTCTGACAGCAAACAGTTTTGTATTTTTTTTTTATATTTATTCTTACCATCTCTCTGTGTCTTTCCTCTTCTCTCTCCGTTTCTTTACTGTAGTCCCTTGCTTTTTTCCTCTCTCTGATCTCCCAGTTCTTCAGGCGCTGTAAAAGATAAACATCACATTATCTTACTGTGTTTGGTTACAAGCGCAGATCTGTTTCTCCTGCATTTGAGAATAAAGGAGGACAGATGATCTAGAAGCAGAGCACTGCAGAGCTTTAGAAACAGAAGCAGTGCTCTGAAATGGCACAAATATTTTCTCATCAACCAAAACCTCATATATTAGTTTAGCATGACCCTTTAGAGTAGATCAAAATCTTTATGTGGTAAGAGCAAAGAAATCCACGATGTTCCATTACAATCATTTAAAATTTTTGTTTCCAAACCTCCTGATAGGCTGCCTCCTTTTCACGTAACTTCCTCTCCAGCTTCCGTCGTTCATACGCCTCCTCCTCATCTTCCTCACGCTCTCTTTTCTTCTCTTCTCGACTCTTCTCCCTTAAAACAAAGCGCGCCCACACACAACATTTATTCTGTACATTAGAAAAGAGCAATTACACTATTTACAGAAAATTAACACTTACAAAAGGACATAGAGACAAAGATACTAGTTATACCTTTTAAATGGTTCCAGAAATATTCTGCTTTAGAAGACTAAACCCCATGACATGAAATAATACTTTTAAAACTATTTTAAATAGTTGCATTTATGCAAAATATATAGTATTCATATTTCACAATATTAGTTACTTGTTACTTTTAAAATGTTTTATTTCTGTTAAGGATTTATAAACTACAGTTTTGTGTGTTCTGCGTATTGCCATATAAAGCAATATGAGAAAAACTACTTGAAAGGAGCGATACAAACAAAGTTGTTATTTCCAGTTGTTTTGCCTCTGCATTTCAAATATGAACATAGGTAATGTGACTTATTTTCAAGTAACCAGGAAATCATTTCAAAAAAAGAAAAATCTTGCACATTGTCATATTTTGCACAACTTTATTATGCAATATTCTATATGATTATATAGTCATACACACCTTGATCTACTTCTGTCCTTACTGCGATCACGACTTCTTTCTTTCTCCCGCTCTTTCTCCTTCGTTCGTTCGCGGTCTCGCTCTCGCTCTCGCTCTCTTTCTCTCTCCTTCTGTCTCTCTCTCTCCCGCTCCTTCTCTCTCTCCCGATCACGTCGCTCTTTCTCTCGCTCTCTCTCTTTGTCTCTTTCTCTCCTCTCTTTCTCAATCTGCTGCCGTTCTCTCTCCTTCTCCTCCTCTAGCTTCTGCAGGGTTCCGATGGGGAAAGAGAGACATTAGTTCATGTAAGTGTGAGAACACACATATAGAACAAGGGCAAAGTTCCAGAATCTCCCTGGAAACAGAAAGAGGTTTAAATAATGAAGCCAGTGTCTCAGTATGATGAAGATCTCATGATTTCAACACTTACACTCAAACAGATGCACACACAGTATTCCTCTCCCACATAAAGTTTCATCCTTCTACAAATGATTTGAGAAACCATGAACATCTGAAACTTTTTAAATAAAGAAAATTATTTTCACAGGAGGCTTTCTATTTGAATGACTTGAAGAGGTTATACAGTTGCCTGTGGTAGACATCTCTTTGTGTTCATACAGTAGATGGTTTCATTGCCAGCCCTTTAAAAGAGGTAGGGTTGGTCAGTTCATTTAAATACAAATATACTTAACCATACTCCCTACTAGAGATGCTGTGATACCAATAAGACAGGACAGATTGTGTTAATGCGTTTAAAAAAAAAAAACTAGTATGTGTGTGTGTGTGTGTGTGTGTGTGTGTGTGTGTGTGTGTGTGAAATCCATTAAACGGGTTTAAAATACAAAACAAGTTTTTGTTAACACATTGTGCGAACTGTGCACATTAATAAGTATATTTAAATACAACCATAATACATACAAGTATATATGTAAGAAATACATGGAATATATTTTTTATATTTATGTGTAATATAAATCATACGGACCCTGGAGTCGTTGGGGTAGTAAGTAAAGATCATGTTCCATGAAGGTATTTAGTCAATTACTTACCGCAAATATATTAAAACTTAATTTTTGATTTGTAATATGCATTTATAAGATCATCATTTGAACAACTTTAAAGGTGATTTTCTCAGCATTTAGATTTTTTTCTACCCTCAGATTCCAGATGTTCATATAGTTGTATCTTGGTCAAATATTGCCCCATCCATACATCATACATCAATGGGAAGCTTATTTATTCAGCTTTAAATAATGTATAAATCTTAAGTTCGGAAAATTAACACTTACGACTGGTTTTGTTATCCAGGGTCACATATGTACAGTATATATTTATATACATGTAAATAAACACACATATAGTGGAAAACTTATTTGCATGTGATTGATAGCACTTTATAAATATTCATCTGGACAGTAAAAATATTGAATATAAATAAACTTAAAAAAAGGAAAGCAGTGTTTGATGAATAATAACAACATAATGCACAGCAACAGATATTTGGCTGCATTTACACTTCAAACTTATTCTTTGTACATTCCTTTAAGAAAAACTGACCATTTACATTGCAGACACAGAAATACGAACCTGTCGGTCAGACAGTCCTCGGGTACCAAATTGACTGATAATACACATCTTTATGTTAGTACTTGTACGTCCTTACTCCAATAAAAGCTCTGTGTGTTTTAAAAGCGGTTTTTAAAGCGATGTTCATTATTTCAAATCACTGTTTTTTTATCAGTTTTGCAGAAATCCGTAATACACTGTATCATCCAAATACATTCACTTTGGCAAAATGAATGAAATCAGAGAGGTGGAATCTCACCCAAGTGTCGTCTTCTGTTGTCCTTCAAGCCCCAGTCGCCCAACAAATACAAACAAATATAAATACAGACGCTGACCATGCAGAGACAGAGGTTACAGAAATGGCAATAGAACTGATATTGTCTGCTTTACTGAATCACTGCTGAGGACAAGAACTCTCTGCTCTGAATGGTGAACGCTGACAAAAGAGAGGAAATGCAAAAAACAAACAAACAGAGAGAAACGAGGAGCGTGACCAAAAGATGTGCACAAAAAAAAGTGGGATTGAAAAGTGAGGGACTGATTCTGTGCTGAAATTTAGTGAGCCAAAAATCTTATATGCAAAGTATATTTTTAGGGAACTTACCTTTCAATAAACAATGAAACCTAGTTAAAAAAATGCTTTTATTTTTGTTATTTTTATATTTTGAAGGGGGGTCCACTTACACATTTAAATAGTCTGTCCATGCCCATTTTCTACCCTCGAACTGATGCTTAGCTCTATTTTCTGTCTCTTTAAGTTACATGTTTAACTTCAATAAGCCTCAATAAGCTGGCATTACATTCTTAAATTATTAGAAACCTATCAAGCAAAACAAAAAATACTTGATAAGGGCCAATCGTGCTCGGAAGACATATTAGAGCTGTACAGTATTATAAAAAAAAAAAAAAACAGACAGAAACAGAGAGAAAGAGCAACGGGACAAGAAAGAAATATGACTTCATACCTGAGGAATCTTCAGCTTTGTGGGTGCTGTGAAAGGGCGCCCCCCTCAGACTGCAGTGAAAAATACTGCAGTGGTTATTCAGTACTGCATTTCTCACCAAAACCACGCTTTTACACAGAGGACTCACAAAGGTTCACTGAGCTCTGCCTAAACAACTCCTTAAAAAAATGTTGCTGAACGTACTCCTGATAGTTTGTCTCCTGGGGTCAATACATCAAAGGGTGTTACATTTCAGCGGGTCTTTTTAACACTAAGGCATCCTCTGTCTCACATTTCTGAGACCCAGAGCCAGTTGCATCTTTGTGGATCCTCCAGAAGGGGGCGCCCAAGATATGAAGTATAGAAAAGGAAGCTCATACTTACATCCTCTATTCCAGCAACTTTTTCCAAAGCTCTGAGATTCATCTTGCTTTAGTCACCATATGAACTCTACCGTAATGGTGGGGTTTAATGAACAGATTAGCTTTAGAGGGAGGTTTACAGTTTGTTCATGCACTTGTTGTGTGGTAAATCTAGCCTGAACTGGTCCTGCCCATCTGCTGCCATTGTTGCCACTCAGAGATACAATCTAAGAGGCTTCACCCATCTCTTTTCTACAATCATTATTTCAGAAAACAGCTGTCAAGTTGTAATCTGATAAATTTAATTAAATTGATAAATTTACAGAGGCATTTTTAATAATAAACGTGAACAATGTCGTTTCTTGCATTTAAAAAATTGCCTCATGCAGCTGTCTGAAATGGGCAGGACATCTCAAATTCCATCAGATTTATTTGTGTTAATTTACTCTACTGAGGTGTAGTTTCAGTAATAATAATGTGAGTTTAGAGTACTTTAGATGTGGCCGTCTTCAGTCCACAGACTAGGCTAAGAAAGAGAGAGAGAGAGAGGAAAAAAAGAAAGTAGTGCGTTACCTTGTGTGTGTCTCTGAACTTGCTAATCTCTCTGGAAATTAGGTCTCGCTTGTCATCTTCCAGCTCCATGGCATTTATATCATCCTGGAAAAAAGAAACAGAAAAACTGATTAGACCATGTGATCAGATAAATCAAAGCTTAATAAACTACATGTCGGAACAAAAATAAGTTACATCTAAAAAAATAACAGTTACACCAAAATGATTAATTCTTTTAAAACTGAGGAGGAAAACTAAATTAGAATGTTTAATAATGTATCGGTTGCTGTTTTCAATGCACTTACAATAACTGGAGCTTTCAAGGTACAAAAAACACACCATTACTAAACACCTTAAAAATATGGCTTTACTGAACACAATGGTATATCACTCTTCCAAAGTCATATGAGAACTTACAGTTATATGATATCTTTTGAAAAAGCAAGCAAATAAGTGGTATGGGATTGAACCTACATGAAGGCGAGTAAATGATGACAGAGTTTTCCTTTAATTAAAACTTTCTGGAAAATGTCTCAGTATTTCAGTTAAGTCATTATGATAGGGCTGTTAGGTCAGTATGGTTACCATGGTGAGAGTAAAAATACCTCCTTTTTCTCTTTCCGTTTCTTGCGTTGATGGGCTTCAGCATCTTGTGAGGAGGCTGAGAGCTCACTGGAGTATTCCCGGATCAGACTGTCTATGGCACCTTTCACCATCTGGTCACGCCGCTTCGTCTCTTCATCCAAAACCTCTTCCTCCTCATCATCTTTAGCCTCTTCTGCAGTCTGAGGAGCCTTTATAGGGAATGTGTATTGGTATGTGACAGATAATTATCATGGTTTTCAAACTCCTTTTGAACTTGGGATGTTCTCTGAGACTGACATGCACAAACAAACTCTTTCAAATCAATGAAACTGGTAAAATTCTTCTCCTAAATATGTACACAACATATGTAAGGGATGCATGTATATATGGGCAAATTTGGATACTGTATGTACATATGTGAATGTGAATACAAATATATGGGTATTTGATGAAGAAAAATAAAAGAGAGGCATTCATGAATGCTTTCAGAGTTTTATGTTTTAGTTTGTATGTCTGAAAGCATCTTTGGCTCATCCACACTTACAAATAAAATAAAATGTCATTGATTTAAATCAATAAACAATAAAACAGTAATACTGTGACATATTATAGCAGTTTAGCAGTTAATTATAATCAAACCCCCAGTTTCACAAACAAGGCTTAAGCTAGTCCCAGTTATCTTGTTAATTATGCCAATAAAATGTTTCAAATTCATATTCATGTCCAGTTTTTTCCTTACGTGGCAAGTAGCCGTGTAGTAAGCAGGATAATGTAGAGGCAGCCGGTAGTTAGCGTGAAATAAGGCCATTCAGCATGATACAAGACCCTCTGCTTCATGCCGGGTCCTGATCACACTGTCAGGGCTTATTTCTGCGATAACTACCAGCTGTCTTTACATTATCCCTTACTTAAGATGCACACCTGTAATATTTTCTTATAAGGCATTTTTGTAAAAGTTGCTTAAAAACCTTAATTAAACTAATGCCTATTCCTGGCTTAAGCTAAGCCCCGTTTGTGAAACTGGGCCAAAATTTATTAAAATACAGATATTTTATAATTTTTAAATATTTTTTATTCCTCTTATGTCAGCAACCATTAGTCAAGTCTTCAGTGTCACATCATCCTTCAGACATCATTCCAATATGCAGATTTGGTGATTATTTGAATTAATGTATCCTAGCTGTATGAAATTATGATTTTTTTGTTTACCCCATTTCGCCTCCTCTGACTGGCCTTCCAGGTATCCAGCTGAGCTTTAGTTTTTGCATCCACCTTCACAAGTAACTTCTTATCACCCACTTGCAGCTCATGAAGCAGTCGGAGAGCTCTCAGTGTTGACTCTGGCTCCTTGTACTCACAAAAACCAAACGCTACACATACAAACACACATCAAAATACCTGAGACATATGCCTAAGACAGCCCAGACATGTAACAATTACTAGCGCAATCCTGTATATAGATCCCTATAAAATCTAAACTGCTGGGCTTAAAGTAGTCAAACAAAAAATAAAAAATACCAATTCTTTAAAATAAATAAATAAATAATTAAATAGGCATTGCTATCATTAAGATCTTTGTCAATAATGGTGGTTTACAAATGACTGAACACACTATGCACTGATGATTATTATAGTCATTCTTTATACCTTGCAGCTTTCCAGAAGCCCCCTGGACTCTTTTCCAGCTGAGGACTAAACCACATTTCTGCAGAAGAGAGGAACATTTATTTTGAGGCAAACTAACATTGAAAACATTCTAAGATACATAACAAAGACACTCCCATGAACATCAGGTCAAATAATGCACGTGTTAATCAACTTAAAATTAACAATTAAATTCTGTCCCCATTTACTCACCCTCATACTGCTCAAAACTTTCATTTACCTTCTAAAAAATGAGGATATTTTTGGTAAGCGATTATGCATTAGTTCTCATGTGTCAAGCATGTAAGTATGAACTTCTGTTTACCATATTTGATGTGCTCGATCACATAAGAATGAGTAAAAGATGACTGAATTTTATTTCTGGAGAGAAGTAAGTAATGCGTCTAAGAGATGTAACTTTATTGCGCAGATAAAGGTTGCAGAATAAATTCCAAACACTCACCGCCAACAACTGCCGCACCAACATGTCAGAAGCCTTTTCTGAGATGTTTCCCACAAACACTGTGGTGGTAGGTCCTGTGCAGTTGCCTGTACCTTCCTCCGAGTCCTTGTTACGGGTGCCAATGGGCTCCTTAGTCAGCTTCTGAACCACTGGCATTGCAGTTTGTACCAAAACCTGCAGCACATCCCAGGAACAAACAGTAAAGTACAACTGCACAGAGTATAATAAACACAACCTCTGTGACAGTTCCATGCATCTGAGTTGGGATGCATAAAAGCTTGCATGCTTATCATATTAAATGGTCAGGAGGAAAGCACCAGAAGATCTGATACATGTTTGGCATAGTTTACAGACATTGACAGGTACGGCACATTGTAAAAACTGATTATCTGGGAAACATTCCAGGAAATGATTCTCAGGCTGATAACTGAGTTAATATTCAAAAATTAAATAAAAATTAAGCGAAACAAAGCTGTTTTTTTTACATACCGCTGGAGAGGGAGTCATCATTCCCACAGGGACTGGGATTATCGGACCTGCTTTGGAAAAATAAAAATAAACAAAGATTAAAAGCTTCTATGTCAATAAATATGAATACACATATTTCTTATCTTTATGACTTACCTGTAGGAACAGTGGTGGGAAACCCAGCAAACTGTGTGGGGGAAATGCCAGGGGGCAACTGGGCTATCTGGTTCAGATGAGGGAATGACATGTCTGCTGCTGCACAGATCTGTCAGAGAGATTTTATGTCAGCTCCAAAGAGCTAATATTACGAATGCAATACCATTGCATCCACAACAAATCCCTACACTTCATTATACCATAACTACTTGTACTAGGAGGCCGGCTGGAAAATGAAGATGTTTCCTCTGTATTTACAATTTAATTAATTAAGACTCACCCAAATAGGTTCCTATTGTCCACAGGAATGGAAATATAGCGCCACGTTCAGTAAAATATTTATTATTTCTCTTTTGATTTGGTCATGCGTTCCTCTGATAATAAAGAGCATCCATAGAAAATTTAAAAACAAATATCGTCAGCGACAAGAATGGCAACTTAGCATGAAGTCAGTTGGTAAAGATGGGCGGGGCTTATTGATCTAGTATAGATAAAGGGTTAATTATTTCTCATGCTTTCTTAAGTGTTCGCTGGTCCTTTTCTTTTTATTGATTATTAAAAGTTGTAAGTGTGATAGTTATTTTTAAGTGTAGGGGTTTTAAATGTTGTTAAAAGGGCTACTAAAACAGCCTTGTCACGTGGTACCTGATACTTTTCTCATCGCAAACCAGGATGAACCAATCACATTTGTTTTTTTATTTATTCATTTTGATGATGGTTAAGGTGAATGGTGTTATTTATATATATATATATATATATATCAGAAGCAAAAATCGTTTTATTAATTCGATTTTTTTAATAACGTGTTATTATATGTCCTCAGATTGAGAATTCAGTTTTTATTTTTTGAGCCAGCAAGCACCCCCTAGAGGAATTTAGCTTTTGTGCTTCGGGAAAAAAAATACTAAAACATTCCGCTCAAGGAGAAAATATCCCGGAAATGTTTTATATGCGGCACACAACATCACATTGATGCTACAGCGCCACCAAACGTCCAGCTGACTTTCTTTTTATAGAATTAGCAAACTGTTTCAAAGATGCAATAATATCGGCCAAATAATAGACTAAGGCAGTCTGACAAAAACACAAATAACATTAAATGCAAATATAATATCGCTATGCAACCCTGCTATATGATTATGATAGCAGCGAACTCATAAAAAAAGAAAAAATAATCTAAAAAAATAATAATCTACCACCAGATGGCGCCAATTAAGAAGGACCGCATTTACTAATACAATAATATATTTCTCTCTCTCTCTCTCTCTCTCTCTCTCTATATATATATATATATATATGTGTGTGTGTGTGTATATATATATGAATGTATTCTTTATTACATAAGCGCGATTAGCTAAACTATACCTACTGATGAATCTCAATGAAGTACGTAGTTATGCTTAACTACATAATACCTCTGCGTATTTGCTCGTAGTGCATATATAAACACTGAAATCAGGCCAAAGTTGTCAACAACCTGCCACACCTCGTCAGACTAGTATTCCAGACATTTCTATAGAACATAAATATTCAGTCATACAGCCATGCTATGGACACTGGATCTGTTTTGATCCACTGGATCTGGAAGATGGGAATTTGTTGACGAGACATTAGGCAAGCCAAAAAACATATGCAGTCGGCAGTGCAGAGATGGAAATTTCCAACACCACAAAAAAAGCAGCCCATCTCTCACGCCACTCATTCGCCCAAAGCCACGCTCATCGAAACAAACCCACGCAGGCGGAGCTTTTGATTGGCTGGAAGGGAGGTGTGTCATCGGGTGTGACGCAGGTTTGCTCGCGCTATGAATAGAAAAACGTGGTTCACGCCGCACTGAGCGGACGAAGCTGTCTGAACAATTGGATGCTGGAGGATTGTTAGATTTTGGGGGGCGGTCTTAAGAATTTACCCGAAAGCGTGTGGCTTTGAGCTCTTACCTTCCGCTACACACCAACTCATGAATATGAAATAAGTGGTAGACTTAAAGAAAACGTCGTGGCAGGTTCACAGCCAGTCTTGAGTCAGAAGAGTAAAAGCCACATCGTCTGAGACAACCTTCCGCAGTGTTTTATATCAAAACTCTTCCATTGAGTCAGCATGGCCTTGAGAGGACCACTGTCTAGAGTACTGAGATCCACGTTGAGTTCCTGCCAGCAGAGCAGATCGCAATCTGTTGCCATTGTGGGAGCTCCGTTTTCCAAAGGACAGGTAAGATGAATAGATTTATTTAATTAGAGCTTACATAAACTCACAGATGTGATGTGACGATAGAGATGTAACGGCACTTTTATGATTTTCATTTAGAAAAGGAGAGGGGTGGAACATGGACCCAAAGCCATCCGGGATGCTGGTTTGGTGGAGAGACTTTCAAATCTGGGTAAGTACATCATTACGGTCATATCTGTATCTTGATAGGCATATGGATTTATAGATTTATTAGACTCGAAATACTTGTGATAGATGTATATATAGATGTAACGTTAGCCTATAGACATGATAGGACCTCAAAGGGATATTTCACACAAACATGGACATTCTGTTATTATGTAACGTTATGTACACTAGAGAAGATGAGAACTGACCGCTGAAGTAACCTTTCACATTATTGCATCATCAAATCACTTCTTAAAATAAGTCATGCATGTTTAAAACAAGAAGATTAGGTCATTTTTACTTTAAATGAGCGTGAAAAGTTTCGCTTTTAGGGTGAACTATCTCTTTAAATGTATTAGTGGTGGGCTCACCGCTGCGATTCAGAAAGAGAGTGCTACATTACCTGTTACATAATCCAATGGTCCAACCGTGAATGGATTTACAAATCACTTCACTAGCAATAATAGCGTGGCTGTAGTGTTTTTTGACTGGAATATTGTAAGTGAAGCGTTAAGGTCTGTGAAGAAGTGTGTTCGTGAGTCACTGCAGTTTCTCCACTCGTTCAGGGATGATATGAGACGAGCTGCGCAGCACATAACAATAGGGTATTATCATTCACAACAGACTTTAGTGGGGATGGCGCAGTAGGGATCTAGCGAGCAGCAAACCCATCTATTCAAAGAAGCGTTTAAATAATGAACGATGTTTGGGTCTTTTCTCACAAATCGCCTTTGCATTTCACTGCGCTGCTTTCCATTGTCTTTTTCTGGGTAAAACGAGGCTTTCCGCTGTTGAATAGTGTGCCTCCGGAAATTAAGTACCAAGTCCATTCCCTTGCCTGCATCTTGCGTTCTGTGAATGACCCTTAACAAAAGCAATTTTGTTACAAAAGTTAAAATTCCTCGGAAAGAGGGTGCAGAGAAGTAGGCAAGACAACAAATGAAGAGTAAAGAGGGGGTTATTTAATGCATTTATTAATGTTAGGGTTGTACTAACTAGTGAGTAGGCCTATAAGATTTCAGATGAGCTGACTCAGACTGCAGACTCATGTAAAAAAAAAAAAAAAAAAAAAAGACATGGAGCGCAATACAGGCAGATGTTATTTTGGGTTGCTCCAGCTAGTCAGAAACGAACCTGATGACCTCATCAGAACTCATGGGATTTCTGTCGTGGATAACCGCTGCCAGTAAATGTGAAAGCAGTCCCTGCCAGGACTCTGTAACAAAAGCCCTGGGACGGGTGGCTTCAAATTACTGGAGAACATTGGTGGTTTTTCATTACAAGTTTCCATAATTAATTATTTCTTATGAACTAAATAAACAATGAATGTGTCATGCATTATTTTTTTCTGCTTGGAAAGAGTGAGAAAGGAAAAACTTTCACTACAGTAGTCATGACAGGAATGCCAGTAAGATTTCACGATTCTTGACACATTTTCAATAACTATTAGTATTTTAAAATCTTAAGAGCAGTTGAACAAAATACAAGAAGCAGAACATAAACATTCATGCATGTATGAGAAATATTCTATTCCAAAAACGACTACTGTATTTTATTCTCAATAATCATGTTATTAACCTACCAGGCTTGATACACAAAAAAGGCGAGCATTCTACATTTTGAAATATATCTATCCAGGCCAGTGTAACCTCCCTGGGTCCGCTTCCACAACAACTCATCCTTGCTCCGAGCAGGTGTAGAACCCAGGTCTCCAGCATGAGAGGTGGCCGCTCAAACAAGGAGGTTAAAGGCCATGACCCCTAGCCTCAGTCGCTAGAGCTCCTCTTTTTGAGATCAAGGGAGTGAAGTTTACCTGCACAGCACCTACCTGCTGGCCTCCATTACACCAGGGTGACCGAGATTTCACCAAGTACAAGATTTCCTGGGTCAACATCCTGGAACTACGTCCCAATCAACCAATGAGAATTATTCTGGAAATATCTGTTTTAGGTTTATGATCAGGATTAGGTGCTTCTAAACCCTTGTTAATCAGCTATAATTTTCCACTAATTTTAGGTGAGTAGGGGTAAGTCTACGGGTAAGGTTTGGGATAAGTTTATATTTTTGGACAGTAATGATGTTGATCCAGGATCATGTGTTACTTGGCAAAATCACGGCGACCTTACGGCGACACGCCTAATGGCTACTGCTTTTACAAATAGTAATAATAAAACAATTAAAGAACAGAAAAGGTGTAATTTGCCAAATGCTTCAGAGTCATTACATTCCAGAGTTACTAGTCAGAATGTGCAAAGTCACTTCGTCAGTCTCGCCTGCAGTCAGTCAGCTGTTAATCACATAAACATCGTGCCGAGCGCAGGCTTGCTTTACGTAACTCCATGTTCTCCATGTAATGCGATAGTTCTTGCTATCTTAAGTCTGAGCTTTTTTCCGTCGGCGGTTACGAACAAATGACTTATGACACAGCCTCTTAAGACCCCATTTCACCTTAGCTGTAGAGGATTTTCCCATATTTGTGCGCGGTATATATTTTTGTCTCATAAGCTGTTCTTTCTTGGGACACTACTGGTTGAGGAAAAACCGGAGTATCAAAATTTACGGGATTTACGAAAACACGCACATAGTACAGTATAGTATAGATAGATAGATAGATAGATAGATAGATAGTGTATACACACACGCGCACACAATCTAATGATGCAATGATGATTTACTTTAACATCACTTTAAAGAGGCGCTTGGCATCACGTGTTTGGAGTTGTCAAAATAACTATAGCACCGTATATGGCAGGCATTCTTGACTAAACTATATCAGAACTTACCTTATCCAATGCAATAAATATAGATGTCTTGCTCTCTTTACCAAATGTTGGTTGTAAATATCTTGCATACGGCAAGCTGTTAGATTAATTACACTAAAAAGAGCTGTACTTTAATATGCTCAATTTTATAAAAATTTGGTTGACGTCCTTAAATGCAGTCAAGTCAATACAAACTTAACCCTTACCTCTATCCCAGCTTATGATGAACATCACTTGTGCTTCTAGCATGGTCAACTCCCTAATTCCATCTTGTGTTAAATCAAAAAACATGTGGCATTTAAAAAAAAAACATTTATTTAAACTTTAACTGGGCCATGGTGTTCACATCTATTCCTGTTAAGAGGCCACTTGGTATGCAAGTCCATCATTGGTCATTTAAAATCTGATAAGTAATTCAACACTGCCACAAAGTCACCACGGCTGGTCTGGTTCTGTCATCCTGGGCCCCTTCAGCTGTTTAGACCTTCATCAGCGTCCACCTATGGGGGGTTCTTACCTACATTTCTATATGACACTACATGGTCCGATTTATGCAGGGATTGAGTGACAGAACTGTGACCTGTCCATCAAAGAGTCTGAGAAAAGCACGAGCTTGGTCAGAGTGGGCAGAAAGTGTGGAAGCTTTAAGACCAGGGTTCATTGTAATGGTCACGTGGAAAAAAAAACCTCGGCATGTCAGTTGATTTATTTATATGTCTTGTCTTGTAGACTATGCTGTGCATGATTTCGGAGACCTGACCTTCAAGCACCTAGAAAAAGATGAGCACTTCATGCACGTGCCGTTCCCACGCACAGTTGGACGTGCCAATCAGCTGCTGTCGGGAACTGTGAGCGGTGCGGTGGGGGCGGGACACACCTGTGTCATGCTGGGAGGAGACCATAGGTACACAAGTTTTGTTATTTATCTAAAATCTTAAGTTTTTTTTTTATGTGAAATCTTGGGCTAAAATTACACATTTATCTACAAAACCTTTTATCTTGGTATATAGTCATGAGTGCTTATAATTAGTTACTTATTCCACTAGTCTTTCCATTTATGTCTTTTTGGCACAAGCACAAATAAATGCTGTAGCGCTCTGAGACCACCTTTATCACTTTGTTTCTGAAAAAGAAGGTTCACCTTTTAACTGAAGAAGCTGTTTGTATTTCCAGCCAGCTTAATCCAAATATTTTATAATCAAAAATGGTCTGACAAATTCAGTGTAATCTTAAACTTGTTCTATTAAAGGATAAAATCATCAAACATTAACATTTGTAATGCTTTCTTCCCTGCAGCTTGGCAATTGGTTCGGTAGAAGGTCATGCTCAGCAGTGCCCTGACCTGTGTCTGATATGGGTAGACGCTCACGCAGATATCAACACTCCTCTGACTTCACCTTCTGGAAACCTCCACGGCCAGTCTGTAGCATTCTTACTCAAGGACCTGCAGAACAAGGTGATTAGCATTCATACACAAAATAACGTCAACCATTAAAAGAAATGTTGATATCAGAACCTCTAACATCATTCCTTAATCTCCAAGGAGGTTACATGAATTTTCCACACACGTAATTTGGCTCCAGGAAACCATTTAGAAAGTCTAAATCTATAATCATCTTCTCCCTTGCCTGCAGATGCCAGAAGTTCCTGGATTTTCCTGGATGAAGCCTTTCTTGTCTGCCAGAGATCTGGTCTACATCGGCCTCAGAGATGTGGATCCAGGCGAGCAGTAAGCACACTATGTTCTGTCATCCAGGATTTGGCACCTGTTGCATGTTGTAATGCCTATGTCACTAAATCACAAATTGTGACAATTCATAGGCTATTTATACAAGTGACATTACCTGTAACCAGCACAAGGGCACACAATCAAATGTTTATAATTAATTAAACATGAGACTGAGACTAAATCAGACACAATTCAAAAATATAATATAAATAAAAATATAAATCAAATTTATAAACCGTGCATGTGTAGTGCATGTATAAAGAAAAAGAGAAAACGGCATCACTACTTTTATTTTACTAACCAGTTTTGACTTCATTTCTCTCTCTCTCTCTCTCAGTATAATCCTAAAGACCCTGGGAATCCAATATTTCTCCATGCGTGATATTGACAGAATGGGCATTCAGAGGGTAATGGAGGTCACTTTGGATCACCTCTTGGCAAGGTATAGTGATATTGCGAAAAACCTACATTTAACTAGTAGTGGTGCTTCTGTAAACACCCAGCAGCAAATTGCATGTTGCTGTTTATTGTTCATGTAGTCCTCCTGTGTGTTATTGAACTCTGTATACAGGGGCAGAGTAGTTTTCTGGACAGCTCACACGCAGCCTTATTTGACCTGACTTGCATGTTCAATGTCATACAATGTAGCACTTCATCTCAGTTTAATCTGTGTACACTTCATCACAATCAAACAATTTATGTAACTTGTGGTTTGTTTGTTTTTTAATATCAGGAAACAAAGGCCAATCCATCTCAGCTTTGACATTGATGCATTTGACCCATCCTTGGCTCCCGCCACTGGAACTCCCGTTAATGGAGGATTGACTTATAGAGAGGGCATCTACGTAACAGAGGAGATCCATAACACTGGTATAGATCTATCATTCACCTAACAGGTGACTTTGAAATCCCATATTCTTTGATGCTAATGTTTTGTTTCACGCTACACAGGTTTACTTTCTGTTATGGATGTGGTTGAAGTGAACCCCACGCTAGGAGCGACACCTGAGGCTGTGGAGGCCACGACTAGCCTTGCCGTTGATGTCATTGCATCCGCTCTCGGTCAGACGCGCGAAGGTGCACACGTCGCCTTCCCAAAGATTCCAGAACCAAAAGAGGACACCGAGCTGCGGCTTTAAAGCACAAGATATTCATTGAGGACTTTGACAAACCAACCACTTTGCATTCCAAAGTCTAAAAGAACGACACTGAAGGGTTTGCAGAGACTGAGCACCAGACTAAAGATTAAATTGAAGCTTACTGTAGTCTTGGTCAAAAACAGTTGTCACCTCACTGGTAAGGTGCTGCTATAAGCACATGAGTGAAATTTATTTTGTTATACCTACCACTAATTATGCTTTGGCTAAAAAAAGAGCTGAGATCTAGATTCTCTATGTTTGAGGACTTATCTAGCAGAAAGCTATTTTTAACATTTGTCAGCTATTAAGGGATTAGTGGGTAACCCTGATTACTCTCTGGGATTTACTGCAGGAAAAAGTGATCTAAAAGCCAATGTGCTTAACATATGTTTGCAAGCTGCGGTGACTCTTTACTGTGGTGGACTGACTGATTTTCCTTTAATTTGGAACATGTTTGCACTTTTGGACCAGAACTGGTTTTTTATTGTATTTCTATGTTTGTTTTTGTATAGTAGGACTGCTTTTAATGGCTAATTTAATCCTACAGTTTTGGTTAGGTTGAAAGTGAGTGATCTTTTTTTTTAAATCATGCATTTGAAGTAAAATGCATTTTGTACACCCTTTCAGATCTGAATTTATCACCAGTTCCAGAATCTTCTTGGGGAAGGGTAGATTTATGTTTTAGTAAAATTATTTTGTTGCAATAAACAAATGTACTGGAGACTCTGACTCATTTTTTTATTTATCAGATCGACTAATGAGCAAATCAAATGAAAATATTAATAATATTAATCTTAAATTTAAAATAATATTGGTTACACTTTATTTTAAGGTGCCCTCAATACAGAGTAATTACTTAGTAGTTGTACTTAAAATGAAAATGAAATAAAATGTACTTACCATGTAACTAAGTTGTGGAACAGTTGTGTAATTACATTAAATGTAATAGGCAGATACTGTTACAAATTTGTCTGTTAGCTACTTACGTTACCAAAAGATTGTCACATGTTGCAGACCTTATTACAGACATAAGCTACTTAAAATAAAGTGAATCAAGATTGTACTTAAATGTGCTTTATGTGTATCTTTACTGTAAATCTTATCTAGTTTGACTTAACCCATAAGTACACAGCTTAAATGTAATACCTTTTCTAATTACATTAAAATGACAAAATCACATATGTTGCAGACTTTATTAAACGTAATTCAAGTACACAGACATAAGCTACCTAAAATAAAGTGTGTCAAGATTGTACTTAAGTGTAAGTAGCTGTGTAACAGACTTGGTGTGTTACATATCTGTAACATTAGCTGCCTGTAATATTATCAACATCAAAAGTAGCAGTTAATATGTGGTGTATCTACCAGCTGCTTTATGTACAGTGGAGATTTTGTTTTTAGTTGTGGCTATACCATGCTAGTAGAACAGTGTTTTACAAAATAAAAAATAAAGACTTTTCAACAAAAACCCTACACCACTGAGAAAAGTAACTACTAGCATGAATAAAAATAAAAACTAAACATTTTTTAAAGGCCATAGTAGTCAAAAATTAGAAAGGAAAGAGGCCCTTGCATTGAATGACTTCAATACATCTGTGGCCAGAGGATATTCAGTTACTGTAGTGGGTGTCTTAGCCATAACTTTGTTACCTAAGATTTTCAGCTGGGTTTAGATCAGGAACCTGGGTTGCCCATTTTATTATTTTTACTGTTTTCAGCTTCAAATACCCATTTTGCTGTGTGATTGAGTTATAAACGCAGGGAAGGAACTGCATGTGGCCACAGAAGGTTCTGATAAACATTTGCACTCTCTTTGACCAAATCCTGCTGCAGAAAACATGACACTACCTCCTCCAACTTCCACTGACTTCTTTACATACTTTGGGTTCAGTCTTTCTCGCAGTTTGGCATCGAACATAATGTTTCTAATACCCAAATAAACTGAACTTGTTTTCATCACTGAAGTGAACTTTGAACCAGTTCTCCTCTGTCCACACACCATGCTCCTCAGAAAAGGTTCATCTAGCCTTTTGATTCTTCCTGCTGAAGAAAGGTTTGGTACCGGCTTTCAGTTCAGATTCTCTTGAGACACTGTATGCCGAGACAGATCCTACTCTGTTCAGCACTGAACTAATGAATCATTTTATCTGCAGAGTTGAACCAATTCCCTATTGAAATTCTCCACATTATCCCTCTTATGCATATATATTTTATCGATGACCTGCCCTTTTGTGGGATTCAAATGAGTGACATTGTAAAGGTGCAATATTCATAAAAATCACAGATTTTAAACAAACAACTTCTCTTGCTATGACTGCTGTTGACCTTCACCTGGACAACCTGATAAAGAACGGGTTTGAGTCACTTTAGAAGGGCTCACCATCTTGCAAAGTCAGTAAGAACTAGAAAATTAGGCAGTTAAAAAACGTTTGTCAGATAATTAAGGAAATGTGCACAGGGTGTAATAAGTGTTCCACAAGTACATGTGCAGCAATTGTTTATGGCTCATCCAAAAAAACAAAAACCATTGGCTTATTTTTTATTATTATAATTTTGAAGTGATTTTTTAAGGTGAATTCTTAAGAACAATTATTTCTCAATTGGCCCCTAAGGATTCTGGGCCCCTTTTAACTCACTGCTAGTCTTCAATTGAAATTGCACTCCTGACCTTCCAATACCACAGGCCTGTAACGAAGTTCCACCATTAACCCCTGCAGACAGATTTAGGGAACATAATAAAATAAAATAAAAAACTCTTTTCTCTGCTGTATCTCTGTTTAGAATGACATGTTATTTTTGACTATTTTCAGTGAACGCTAAAAATGGCAAATACCAAACCTAAGTTTGATCAGCAGTTCTTACTCAGATAAGTAATCATTCATTAATATTTAATCAAAAGTATTTACATTAAAATAAAGTATTTGGAAGATATGCACATTTTATAACATTACTATGGACTTCTTTATATTTCAAAATGTTCACATTTAATTAATCATTTAATTGTGTAATTTTATGACAACACAAGCATTTAGATTAGAGATTAATCTGAACATAAATCATTGGAAGGCTATTCAGAAACCAACAAGATAATATGGAAACTCTCATTTTAGACACACCTAAATTTACTAATTTGATTAGTAAACTTATTTATTACTATTACTAAAGTATAATTGCCCAAATCAATCAACCTAAGGATTAGTAACAGAAATGTTTACTTAGAATTGATTAGTAAGTGACACTAATAATTAATAAAAAATTATTAATAACTCAGTCAACAACTGATGCTACTCCCCACATATAATCCCATCACAAAAGCATAACGTCAGGAGAATGTGATGCGGATTATAAACGATGTATAGCAGATGCTCACACAACAGCATAGGACTGCTCCCTACTGATACTTCTGCTGTTCTGCCCAAACAAGACTAGAAATGCCATCAGTCAGCTGGCGAAATCAGTATGTCAAGGTGACACGATAGCACTGGACACCGGTATTTCCACTATAGCAGGTGTTGGTGTCACTTTATTCTCAGTCATGTTTACAGTAATCTCTACCCCTGTATCTGACAGGCTAAACACACCCCTTTCTCTTCCAACCAGGGCTTGTGAAGCAAGTGACGTGCATGTTTATAGCTGTCATTCTCTTGGCCTGGAGTACACTCAGCTCTGTTTTGACTGATTGGAAGGAAAGCTAAAATAAACACACCCATATTCTAGAACGAAACCCAAGAGCTGTTACCTTTAATGCCACGTTAAACTTGTCACAGAAAAGTCAATTACACAATGTAACTATCAAGATCGTTTTGTTAAAAGTCCATTATTACTTAAAGGGACAGTTCACTCAGAAATTACAAATCTGTCATGCTTTACCAACCCCATGCCATTCCCAGTGCTGTTTTGGAGCCCATTGACTTGCACTGTATGAACAATGAAAAGGTTTGGAATGGCATTATTGTGGGTAAATATTAACAGAATTATCCATTAAAAGTGATCCGTCACTTTAAAAATGATTAAGATGTGTACAAATGCAGGTTGCATTTATATTTGCCACTCCTTTTGCTGGATCCTTTACACAGTCCATCTACTTGATATGGCACCTTGTTCAAAACAGCTAAGAAGGGAGTAACCGCATCAGACCATTTCTGCACAGGTCCTTATCCTCCATCAGTCTGAATAGGGCATGGTCACCATCTTCTTTTCAACCTGAGAGCAGTACTTACACTAATACAGTTCAGTGCTTAAAATAACCACCCATACACGTCCATGTGACACTCACAGTCACAAAAGCATCCAGCACACTGTCATTGGGCCAGACACCCGTGATCATCAGAAACAAGAAGAGGGAAAGGTGAAGTCTTATATAGTCTTGTATGTCTTGTAGCCTACTTGCGAAAGAACTTCAAGTACACCACCCCTGCCAAGATGGCCAGCTCCATGATAATAATGAATGACAGTAGCAGTTTGTTCGTCACTAGTCTGTAATAAGAGTAAAAGAAAAGGTTGGTCACTGAATATTTTCAGAAAGAATTCTAGTGATGTTTTGTAATAGTGTAAGTCTCACCGTCTGGACATTGCGCGCAGGATTTTCCTACTGCGACTCAGGTTCTCGCCAGTGTGAACCAACTGATGATGGAGTAAGAGAAGAGAAAAAGGGAGGGAAAGAGCAGAGAGAGAGAAGAAGCGAATTTGTTTATTGTAGACATGCTTGTGCAGTTTATTTTCAGCTTGTTCAACAGCAATAACAATAGGCGCTGGGATAGATGTGGCACTCTTACTCTGTCTCTAGTGCGGTCCAGTTGTTCTCTCTGTTCGCCAAGCTCCTCGATGATATCTGTGCCAATCTGGTCTGTCTCTACCGCAATCCGCTGACTTCGCTCAATACTCTTTGACGCATTATTTAGAGACTCTGTCCCCTGGACAAGCAAAGCACGCTGAGACTGAAGATGAGTCTGCAAAAACAAACAATTCAAATATTAGTTACTGTTTAACTAAGACCTGCAGCATACTCAGTTATAATATCAGTGTATATCATATTCACATTACTAAGCATAATGTATTTTTATAAACATTTTTGTTCATGTTTCACTGAATGGAAAGTGAAATTCATAACAATCATAGCAGTCAAAAAATGTAGTCGGCAGACAAGGGAGTGTAATTATATCATGATGCATTCGCATTTATCACGGAAAGAACAAGATCTGGCTACCAAGAACATATTATCTTTTCCAGCTTTTTATCTTTTACTAGCCATTGAAATATACCTGGAGGTTTGGGGGACCTTTATAGAAATAAGATCTTCTATTTAGCTAATAATAAAGAGAAGGCTAGCACATCTAACCGACTAGAAGAAAACTAAGTTCAAACGAAAACATTTCTAAAAGACTGCAGTCATTGCAGACAAAAACCTTGACTTCAATGTTTTGAAAATTTAAGTGGTGTAATTTAAAATATAATACAAAATATAATATGATATAAGAGTTATATAAAGCATCCTTGTTTCTGGTTCATTTACTTCATTCACAATGCATCATGGGAAGAGTCTTTGTTTTGTTGTTTGATTTTCAGATACTTTATTGGCTTGGATTCAAATTATGTAATGGTGTTATTTATCTCAGTGCTGATTGGTGTGGGTTTAAACTTGTCTTGTCTGGATTCTAGAATGTCTCACTGAAGAAATATGACAGTAATGGGAAAAATATTTATCGAACTTAAGACTGATGAAAAAGTGAGCAGTAACGGTTTCTGACTATTGCTCTTTTCACTGTCATTGAATCAAGTGCCCAAACAGACAAAAATTCTTATAACACAATACATTCTTATAAGTGTCCACTCAAAAGGAAGCATACTTTTTTCTTTGTCTTTCTGATGACCTTTACTTCCTCAGTTTCAAAGAGTTAAGAAACAGGACTCTTTGGACATAATGCATGACCTTGCTCAAGGCAACCTTGTGCGTATGCAACAGAGAAAAAAAAAAAATCACTCCATTCTGGTGCAACAGGCATCTTTGTTTGTAGAGTAGTGTTTTGAGTGTATGTGGCAAACCGGGTGGATCCGTTTTAGATCCTAGGTAACCAATTTTATTTTTTAACTTTTAATCAAATATCCTTGTATTGTTATCCTTATAAACACAAGTTGTAATATTTAAAATACATTTGTGGTGTCTATTAAACCCTATAAAAAAGAAACAACAGATCAAAAGTTCTTTTTTTTAATTATTGTTTTGAAAGAATTTTTCTCTGCTTACCAAGTCTGCATTAATTTAATCCAAAATACAGCTGAATCTTTTTTCTATTTAAAATAACTGCTTTCTATTTTAATATTTTCTAAATATTATTTATTCCTGTGATCAAAGCTACATTTTCTGCATCATTACGCCAGTCTCCAGTGTCACATGATCATTCAGAAATCATTCTAACATGCAGATTTCTTGATGTTCCAGAAACATTTATTATTATTATCAATATGCAAAACAGTTAAGTACATTTTTTGAATTGCAAGACCAAAACATCAGCATTTATCTGAGATTAAAAAAACTTTTGTAACAAACACTTTCCCATTTATTTAGTGAGGATGCTTTAAATTGATCAAAAGTGATAATAAAAAAATTTATAATGTTAATATTTCTATTTTTAGATAAATGCTGTTCTTTTGAACTTTCTCTTTATCAAAGAAACAACTGAAAACAATTCTACTCAGCTGTTTTTTAACATAATAAATGTTTTTTTGAGCAGCAAATCAGCATATTAGAATGATTTATGATGCTAAAATTTGGATTTGAAATCCCAGAATAAACTACATTTAAAATATATACAAATAAAAAAACACGGAAAAAACATTTCAAAAGGTTACTGTTTTGTTGTATATTGGATCAAGTAATTGCAGGTTTGGTGAGAAGAAGAAACGTCTTTAAAAACATTAAAAAGCTTACTGTTAAAATAGTTTTTGTAGTGTATATATATTGTGAAAAAAATGCTATAAAAACAAACTTAAATTTAATTTATAAATAAATAGATTAAGTTATTTTGAATGCACATTTAAAACTCACCTCAACCAAACAAAACAAAAAATGTACACTCAATGTCTGATATCGGTTCACATGAGAGTACAACCCCTCAAGGTGTTAGTACTCTGTTATTAAACAGAGACAGCCAGATTCCCTCACAACTTGCTTCATAACAGCATTACCTGTAGCCTGAAGTAAGCAGACTGTTACTGTGATCACATAACTTGTGGAATGCATGCAACTTTAAGGTGTGTCATTAAAAAACACAGAGAAGATAGAGATCTCGAGAGGTCAACACATTACGTACTTCCTGTAGGAATACCCATATGTAATGGTGCAAGGGGGGTTGGTTGGTAGCCAGTTCTAGCTGGATAAAAACTAGATCCAACTTGAAAAATGTTGAAAATTTCAAGAAATCATCATTGTGCAATGGAGAAAGTCATTACCAAGAAAGGGTAAGTTTAGCTTGAAAACAAACACAACAGCCGCTTTAAATATGAAGCAGCAAGAAAGAAGACATACTGTGTAAATTCAATTAAAGATGGTAAATATAGTCTATCCTCATTTACACAAGTTCCTCATTTTATAAATGTGTTATCTGCTGTCTTTAAAGGGTAGACAGACGGACAGACAGAGAGAGAGAGAGAGAGAGCGAGAGAAATAGATAAATAGATGGATAGATAAATGACTGGTAAAACTTACACTCTGGTCATTCTGAGCGCCATAAACCCCTTGTCTGCCATCTCCACTGTGACTAGAAAACCCTGGTGTTGCCGAGAGGCGTATATCTCTCTGTAGTTTGGCAAGATCTCGGCGGTACAGCCGAATCTTTGTTGACATGGGGGTTCGGAAAGATGATGGAGCACCAAACAGCTCCTGTTCCATCCCCTGAAGCTAGAAGAGACATCACATCTTCACTAATAAACTCATAAGAGGTGGTCAGTCGGATCTCATCTTATATAATTTGTATCTTTTGAAATAAGTCTAATATGTTCACCCAAGTCAGCAATTATTTGATAAAAAATACAAAAATAGATGTAAATATTTTATAGTACTATAAATGACTTTACTGTCATATATTACTCAATATAAGGAATTGTTGCTGTATAAAGCATTCATTTCTGCTTAAAAAAATCTCACTTACACCGGACATTTGAACAGAATAGACCAAGCAAGAATAATTTGTGCTAATGTCCTGAATAATTGTTTTGTAGGGTTGCATATACTTACATTTCACATTTAAATGACAGTCATGACATACAACAGCAGTACAATTCAACAATTATAACTTGTACAGAGAATGTGATTGATTTAAAATACACTGACTGGTTTTTGTGTCCTTACAAAGCAGACCGTCACTGGTTGTCTGAGGCTCTACTGCCACCTGGTGTCTACAATTTAAATTAACCACTAATTGAACGCAAATCATTCACAACCTTCACCTTTCCTGCTCCTCTCTGGTTGAAATAGGCTGTCAACACACACCCAATCTGCTAATACCATCACAATGTTGTTTCCTCATCTAGATTTCAAATAAACTTGGCATGATATACTACTATGAATACAGTTGGCTTTGTGATCAATTGTTTGTTATGTTTCCTCATTTGATTGTCGCATTGGGTAAAAGCTTCTCCAAATGTAATGAAAATATCATCAGGGTTGTCACGGTTTAAAATGTTTTTATACAATATTTTATATTTTTATTTATACTGTTCTAATGCCAAAATATTTTAATAACAGAATTTCCTGAAACTTTCCCATTATTAACTATTACTTAAAGCTAATGACAGCTGGCAAATCATTCTTATGTGTCATTTACTTCCCATACCAGGAATTTGTGCTCTGCGTGTAACCCATCCAAGTCCACGAAAACAGCAGTGAGAAGTAAACAACCATGCACACACACACCGGGAGCAGTGGGCAGCCATTGGGGATCAGTTGGGGGAACGGTGCCTGGTTATTCACTCCCATCACCTACAATCCCTGCTGGACCTGGGACTCGAACCCGCAACCTTTGGATTTATCCATTAGGCCACGACTGCCCCCCAAATATCATATAATTATATCACTATTGATAATAATATATAACAATAAAAAATTTCACTTTTTGTAGGCAGCCCAGCTGAAGTCACTTGACTTTTCTAAGCCAAATCAATTTTAAGAATTTGTTCAAACTTTGAACCAGTGCTTTCCACTAGCAGTGCCAATCCAGACTGACAACTAACTTACCACTTCTTCAGCCTCTGAAACACGCTCATCAAAGCCCCTGACAATCCTCTTCCTTTCTTCTGGACAACAAAAAAAGTAAATTGATCTCATTAATGTGTTTTTTTTATATATATATATATATACACACACACACACTAGTTCTGTCAAGCGATTAATCGCATTCAAAATAAATGTTTTTGTTTACATTATATATTTGTGTGTACTGTGTACATTTATCATGTATATATTTTAATAAAATATATTTATATTTTTATATAATAATGTAATATTTCAACAAAACTCTTTTTTCTTAAATATATACATGCAGCACATCTGTGTATTTATACACAGTAAATATAACAGTAAACTAAAACAAACCAAAAACAAAACTTCTTTTGGACGTTTGACAGCACTAACATACATAAATACATACATATACATATACATATACATATACATATATACACTATATTACCAAAAGTATTCGCTCACCTGCCTTTACTCATTCTATGAACTGAAGTGCCATCCCATT
>JAUCNO010001053.1:2395706-2410615 GCA_032353835.1 Enteromius viviparus
AGGTGTGCATCTTAACACAGAACAATGACACTGACATGTTTTAAGATTTGTCAGAGCAAGATATTTTCATTTTGAGACTGCAAAAACATGCAATTTAGTCTGGAACTAGCTTAAGCCTTGTCTGTGAAACTGGGGGATAGCCGATCGTTTTCTTCCCCATAATTGTGGTTGCATGTTGTAAACCAGCCCATGAGGTACCCAGTATTTATCAATCAAATCAAGCTTAAAATGGAATATTCATATAAAGCAGTTTGTTTTGCTGCTTGATATTAAAAGTTGTCTTATGTTATTTTAATGTATATCTTAATTATGAACTGAATGGTTTGTAGCGCAAACAGTTTACTGGAAGCCTCACCCATAGACTTACTTCCTTCCGCGTTAAAGATAAAGGTGGATAAGAACGTTTGCTTTTTGAATTACATTTTTTTTTAAATAAAAAAATAAAGATATTCATTATATTCAATCTTTTTTAGATGCACTTACATCAGCTGGACTCTTATCAGCTACTGAAACACAGCTGAGAACAATAGCGTCACAGTCATATTTAGAGGCTGTCCCAGACTCCCCTACACACTTCAAGAGCTGCCGCACAGACGGATACTGACGCTGGCGGACAAGACGCTGTCCGACCCGTATGTAAACCGCCAGTGCCTCCAGCTGGAAGTCCTGCATTGCATTAATAAAAAAAAAAAAAAGAGAATCAGAATCAAATGTGATTGAGATTAGGATTCAGTCTGTAATGTGTTGTAACTGCTTACCTGTATTACTCTATATGCAATGCCAAAACCCTCCTCAATGTTCTTGCCTCCCAGCATCACCTGTGCAATATCCAGAGAGAGGTTACAGTATTAGTAAGATGCGTCTATATTTGTTTCAGGTAGATTAAATCTTTAGTCTCTGTTAGATTTATGCACAATGCTTTTATTTATATATATATATATATATATATATATATATATACATACATACACACATACATACACTACTATTTAAAAATTTGGGCTTAATAAGACTATTTTTTATTTAAATAAAACTCATTGATCAAAAGTGACAGTAAAGACATTTATGTTGTGTTACCAAAGATGTCACAAAATAAAAAGCTACTTTTTTTAACATTGATAAATAACACTACATGTTTCTTTGATGATTATTTTAAATTTGCATATTGCAATGATTTCTGAAGTATTACAGTATGTGACACTGAAGGCTGTAGTAATGGCTGTTCATCACATGAATAAATTACATTTTAAAATTATTTTACATTGTAATAATATTTCACAGAATTAGTTTTTTTTCAATCCAATAAACAAAAAAATTCTACAAGAGAAGTCCCCTTAAATTAAACACAAACCTTTGAATAGTAGTGTACATATTTGGCACAGACCAGATCTTATTGCATGCATGAAACAACAAAAGCATCTGATAAGGGCCACTTTCAAACCTGGTTTAAAATGTTAGTAAAAATCAAATCTAAATTAGACCATGCATATAGTGTAATTGTAGCCTTAGAAGCAGTGTTATAAACAAAAAACTATACTCTATTTAATGAGGTCTGTAATCTGAATATTTAATCTGTAAGGTCTCTTTTCCCACAATATGCATTATTATTCATACTTATTCTCGCAGAATTCAAAACAATGAGTTCACGCAATCATTGGGAATTCATTCAAGGAAATACTTACAAGTAAACACTTACAAACATAATATACACACGTAACAAAGAACATAAAAGAGTTGAAATGTATTGATTTATTTTTGACATCCATTTTAAATTGTTCATCAAAATATTTCTGATAAATAGATTTTTTTTTTTAAACATATATGCAGTGTTTAAAACTTGCAGTGTTTTCCACTTTCCCTTTACAATATATTCTATCCTATAAATGCAAGACGTTTACACCTGTCTTGAATGCAACCAACAAAATTATGGTGCGGTTACGATTGCTATTGTTCTGTGAATGTTCAAGTCATCAAGTTATTCAAGTCATTGCAGTCAAAACAGACATCCATCCTTTAGAAACAGAGATATGGAAGGTGATACAGCAAAAAAACTGCGTTTATACACATGAGCATGTTCTCCTAGCTCACCTTGCAGGCCACGTCCACCTTCATGGGGCTATTTCCAAACAGAGTAGGTGGGGCACTGCTCCCTGTGAGGGTGGAGCCTACAGCTGTCCTTGATGGTGAGCTTTCACAGCGGTGTAAGAAGCGTGTAACCTCCAGCTGCAGCTCTATTGTGTGTATGTGTCTACAACATTTATGCTTTATCACATTAAAACATCCCAAAGCCAAGATAATAAGCAACGTAAACAGTCTTATCAATACTGACTATCTCATTTTAATTCAGTGCATGTTATTACACATAATGCAAATAGTAATAAATTATATTAACTTCAAGTTGGCATGCAGACTGCATCAGGCTGTTTTTTATTTCTTCTCAATAAATATAATTTTAAAATCAGTTTGACTAAGAAATTTAAACCCTTTAATACCTGGAGACATCAGTGGAGCTCATTTTCTTCCTGAAAGAGGAGCTGTGTGATTTCCTGCGGCTCTGTTGTTCCTGCAGGTAAGTTCTCAGGTGCTCTTTGGCTCTGATCAGCCAGCGCTGTTGTTCTCCCAGCTGCAGATATGACTGAGCACCGTGTGAAAAGAAGCGGATACAGGTCATGGCGGCACGAATATGATCCTACAAAGAAAGGGGAGAGAATTATAGCAGCATGCTATAGAGAAAGGGAGAATATATGCATGTGTGTTTTTAAGCACCATCATGAACTGCTGGAGTTGGTACAGAGAGTGGTAGTGTCCCCTGCGCTGGAGTAACTGACAGGCCGAAAGAAGGTAACGGCCCCAGGCTTCTAGTGTGGGGTCCAGAGTTTCTAACAGACCCTGCAGAGCCCCCAGCCGTCCACGTTCAAGACAGGGCTGAAAGACGCCCTCCAGGAATACATCCTCTAAACACTCCTAGAAACAGAAATTAAAAAGGATTATAAATACAAACATACATGTTCCTTGTATGTTATATAAAACACACCTCTAAAAAGTGATTTTGGTGTTAAAAGAAGTCTCTTATGTTCACCAAGGCCGAATTTATTTGATTAAAAATACAATAAAATCAGCAATATTGTGAAATATTATTCATAATCACTAATTTCAAAGAACTGTTTTGTATTTTAAATATATTTTAAAATGCAAATTATCCTAAGTGATGGCAAAGCTGAATCTCCAAAAGTCATTAAACCACACTTCACAATTAAATCTAAAATGCTGATGCATCATCGGTGTTAAAAACATTGCTTCTTAATATATTTGTGGAAACCTTAATAGATTGTTTAGTAATTACTAAAGAATAGAAAGTTCAAACAACAGCAAGTATTTTAAAGAGGCATTTATGCCTTTCTTTCAAATGGTAGTGTAGTTCTAATAATAAAAAGTGAGGTGTAAAGTGCTCTGTAACGTCATAGAACCTTGTTCTGTATGTGGGTGAGTGCATCTCTCAGGCAGTCATGGCGTAGGTAAAAGCTGATGAGGCTTAGATGTGTGCCGTAAGTGAGCAGGTAAAACAGACACTCCTGATAATAGCCGCAGCGCTGAACTCTGCCCTCTGCTCCATCTAGAGAAGCAGAATCAGAGAGAGCCTCCTCCAGCTCGCGCAAGGAGGCCAGGATGTCCTCATCCACCATCTAAAAAAAAGACAGCAATCAGTGTGACTTTCTCTGGAAAAACTCAAGGAAAGTCATGGATCTCATCAAATGCGTCTTCTGGGTCTGTGTGTAGCATTACCGTGCTCTGAGTGGGTTTGACTGTGGACTCCAGGTGCTGAACGATCTCCTGCAGAAGTCTCACTCCATGGTTTAGCTGGTTCCGATCTACTGGTGCTTTCAGACAGCGGGCAAACTTCTCCCTGGCCCCGCTCAGATTCCCAGCCTTCAAAGACGCCATACCCCAGGCCTGCCAAACTCCGTTCGGGTCTAGTCCACTCTTAGTCGACACCTGAGAATTACAAACAAAAACTGACAGCTGAACCCAAAATCACAACAGGTCACTAGATTTAGAAACCACATGCAAAAGATATACATGAACACAGCAGAACCAAGAAAATCATAAATGTGATTAAATGATGACATGACAGTCACCTCTGATTGAACCTTTACTTTAAATCTCACCTCCACAGCTAGCTGGTAGTGTTCAGCCTCCAGCAGCTGGTTGCGCAGACGTGTCACTGCAGTCATTTCCTGAATATCGTCCAGAGATGGAATGTATTTGTAGTTTGCAGTGACAAGGATCTTCAGCACATCCACCTTACTGATGTAGCTGTGGATGGAGAGAGATAAACAAAAGTATTACTCATAAAGTAATCATAAAGTACAAACATAAAGTGAATGAAATGTTCCATTTATTAAAATCCTGAACAAAACAAACTGTAGTTTACCCAAAAATATTAAGTAAGCAACTCAATCATTTTTAACTTTGATAATAATGAGTATCTTAAGTGACAAATCAGTATATTAAAATGATTTCTAAAGGATCATGTGACACTGTAGACTGGAGTGAAAGGAAGGCTGCTGAAAATTTAGCTCTGCCATCAAAGGAATAAATGACATTTTAAAACAAAAGACAGTTGATTTAAATAGGAAAACTATTATTTCACAATATACTTTCTGTATTTAACCAAATAATGCAGCGTGGGTGAGCATAAGAGACTTTGGAACATAACAGAATCAGTTCAATTCTGATCTCACTCACAGTTTATGCTTGTAAAATTACAAAACAGGAAAAAGATACTACATTTAGAGCACACATGCAAAGGTGTGTTTCTTACCAGTCACAGAGTGCCGGCTCGTGGGTGCATCCTGCGTTTACAAACATGAGTTTAGCACTGAACAGCAGCTGACGCATCACATCTGTCAGAAGACGTGCATCCACTTCAGGATTGGTCAGTTTGCGGGATAGCGAGCGGCAGTGGCCAATCAGCTGCTGCCCGCAGGCTGCGTGATCACTGTGTAACGTCAGTATAGCGACACACAGAGATGCGCTTGGTGCCTTTAACATAAAGAGAGACAAACTTTAGAAAATATAAACCAGCGTTTAAACCAATCACTGTCAAACAAGCAATCCTTCAGCCTTATTATGAGTACAGATTCACACCTGTTCGTAGTAGAACTCGCTCTTCAGCTGCTGGTTCTCTGCTGGGTTTGGACTCAGGCGGTACTGCTTTTGTGGAACCTCAGGCAGACTGAGAACCCCATTTAGGACTCCATCAACAGATGCAGGGCTACCCGCTGCTGAGAATAGTTTAGTTTACAATCTTGTAATCAGCAATCAAAATGAAAAATATCTTGTGCGTCTGACAAAAACAAATATAGACAAGTTTACCTTCTCCTTGTTCAAGCTCCTCATCTGAACTGCAATAAACACATCAGGAAAAAATTAAAGTACATAAGAAACTTAGATTAGGATGAAAAGCCTCAAATTTTCAGCTCTGCTACGATTACAAATCAATTATAGAAAATCCAGATCCTATTTCGATTTCAGTACTTGGCACTAAAAAAAAAACATGATATACTGCTGTTTAAATGTTTTGTGAAAGTGTTTGTTTACCAAGTGTACATTAACATGATCATAAAGCTAATTTTTCAAAATATTTTATTTTAATATAATTTCAATTCCTTTTCAGCTAAATAGATCATTAAAATAAATTTTAAAACAAGTCTTGCTTACACAGACTTTACAAGGGCTTTTGTTTAAATGTGACAAGGAGTATAATAAATGGAACATGTTACCACATTTCAGTGACACAAAAACCCTTTGAACACTTATGAAGGATGCTTTTAAAATGTGTTTGTGCATGTGTCTTACTCCATGTGGAAGAAGTTGTAGCACTGGTCACAAACTCTGACAGGCTCTTCAGAGCCCTCTATAACCATCTTCCTGCTGGAGCAGGAATGACACACCAGCCTGCCACAGCGTCTGCAGTGGTGCCGCCTGTTAAACTGGCACAGGAGAAGATTTACATTAAGACTCTTAAAGATTCTTAAAGAAAGGCCTAATAAAGAGCTGAGCAGGAAATGACAAAAGGAGAGTATCCAATCACATAAGCTCATTCACAGTCCATTTCACTCATACACTCCGCCTCTCTCACCATGGTGAATCTCTCCCTCTGGCAGACCATACAGATGTGCTGTTTGTGGTCTGGGATCCAGTCCTTGCGGTCAGGAGTTTTCTCCGGAGGGGTGAAAGGTGTGGCCAGCTGCCGGATCCTCTTCGCACTGGGGCGTCTCTCACTGGAGGGTGTATGCATGGGTGTGTTGCCTGAAGAAAGTGTGTGCAAACTTATAAACTATAAGGACTTTTTAGCTTCTGGGTTGCATGCTAAATAAAGTTTATTTAGCTTTGTACCTGCTGATGGAGGAGGGGTGTGGCTTGGAGAGGAGGGGCAACTTTCCTGGGCTGGACACTGCAGAAATGCATCCTGCAGACTAATGACAGAGTCTAGATGACAGAGAAAGATTAGTGAATTGAAATATAATGATTTCAACCACAAACATTGACAACTGGACTGATCCACTGTTCCAACTCACCAGAACGCGACCACTCTCTGGGTGCATAAGGAAAATCAAGAGCCTTCCGGGAGTAATCTGCCAGTAGGGTGTCAATGTGTTGGTTGGTTATGCCAGCGTCCTGAGTTGGCAGAAGGCTCCGTAGAGTGCTGATGGCAACAGTAGCCCAGTCTACTTTAAGATTCATCAGCAGCTGCTCCAGCATGAGAAGCGGATCAGACAGCAGAGAAAAATAGTCCTGACGAGATGCTTCCGGCAAAGTGAGAAGAACCTGTGACAGGTACACACACCATGCTATTCTGTCACAAGCATTGCCGCTGAATCAGTGTGTTTTGGTTAAGTCAAACATTGTTACCTTAGAACCAAGGTGAAGGGCATTGATGTGGCGCCTTCGAGCTGGGGTCATCTGACTCTGGAAGTGTAGGGTGAGGTAGTCGGACAGGAAGTGGCAGGCAGCTAGTCCAGGTCTTCGATCCAGTGCTTGCTCACTAACCTCCAAACCCACTGAATCAGAGAGAGCCTCTAAGAGCTGCAGAGAGACACACAGAGTCAAATCTGTTTTCTTCTAGCACTATTCACAATTAGTTTGGAATAAGACAAATCACATATATATGGGGCAGTCTTGGCCTAATGGTAAGAGTCTTGACTTTTAACCTCAAGGTTGCGGGTTTGAGTCTCATGTCTGGCAGGTATTGTCAGTGGGGTTGAGTGAATAACCAGTGCTTTCCACCTTTAATATCATGACTGAGGCCTTGAGCAAGGCAACAGTATACATAAAAACACACATACACACCTGGAAAGCATCTTCTGTGTGATTCTGCTCCAGGAGGCATAGCAGGTGATCAGTCTGCAGCTGCATTCGAGACTGATCGGAGACTGAATAGAGCTGCACCCACTGGGTACACAACTCAAACTCCTGAAAACACACAAACTTACCCTTTATAATATATGCAGTTTTTCATTAAAACTGACAAAAAGCTTTTTGCTTCATAATTCACTCTGATGATATCTAATTCCTTTGTTTCAAACATTTTGGTCTGCTGTGAACAGCTGAAGATACAGTGAAATGTCGCTGTAAAAATCAAGGCAGCATTACCAGGTTTCGGAATACTGTTACATCTCTGTATAGAATAGCTGTTACTTGAATTTCCTCTTATGATGCCTAACTTAAAAACTGGCTTTAAAATTCTCTCCAATCAATGGCTTCAAATTCATTGAGGTGATGTTTTAACTCCTGCTTCGTACAAATTGTAGTCTGACATGAACAGCTGCAGATATACAGCAGGGTCACCAAATCTGACAAGACAGATACCCGACTACCAAAATCTACTACCACTCCCGATTTCACACAGAATGGCTTTGATGCTACCCAGATTCACTCTGATGTTGTCCTCTGTTTTACAAGCCAGATACAGCCAATCTGACAGGACAACATTACCAAAACCTGTTACCCCTCTGTATTTCACACAGAGCTGCTTTAATTCACTCTGGTGAGGTCTAATCCTCTCTGTTTCATGCTCTAGAAAGCATTTTGGTCTGATGTGAACAGCTGCAAAAACACAGAATTGTGAACAGAGCTAATTGTTCCCATATTACTGGCAGGGTAAAGTCAATACTACAAAATAATTCAGCACCAACTGGACATTTTAGTCAATGCAGGAGTGCAGCATCAGTACATTCAGGAGACCAATTTACCATTGCACCTTGTAATTGTAAGTTTACACAAAATCAGTTGTACTATTCAGAGATTGTTTTTGAAGTCTTTCCATAGACTTACCCTGGCCTCCAGCATTAGATTAAATACGGATTCAGGACTCTTTGCAGACTCCTCCCTCAACTCTTGCCACGTCTCCCATGGCAAAGGTGGCTGCAAACCCAGCATCTAAATGACAAAATTATATCAACAACCAACCACTTCAATATGTACATTACCGTTTATATACGCACAAACGCTGGCACTGCTTGTAATCCAAAAACAACAGTAATTTCAGCTTCTGTCTGGATGTTATAAAAGCAGACAGAAGATAACATGGTACTACAGTTGTTTTTTTTTTAATACTTACTTGCATGTTTGTGTACATTAAAGTGTCTCAACAGAGATACTACATAAATTATGGGAACACAGTAATACATGGGTAAAAATACAAGCATATAGCAAATACTGTAAATAAGATGAGAATTGCTCTGTCAGACTGACCCGTTGGTACATGTCCAGCTCATGTTTCCTCTGCTGAAGCTGCTCTCGGAGTGGATTCTGGGTGTTTTGGTCACTCAGACAGAATTCCAGTAGCTCTAAACACTGTTGTAAAGGCCAGCGGTCCAAACCCTGCAGAACCACACGTCCTCGTAGCTCCCAGTCCCTTACACGAAACAACTGCTCTGCACTGCTGCATTCTTAACAAAGATGCACACACAAAGATATCTGTAAAACATCCTTATTCATTGTCTTGTCTGAACTGTTTAATAATTATTAGTATTTTTTACTTTCAAGGTATTACTTTTCACTTTTCATTAAATTTTTTTCACAGCATGCGTTCAAATACTTTAACTGTGTGTTCAAATGTGTTTTATTTTTTTGCGAATTAATTTTACTTGAATGTACATCACAGTACGTAGAAGACAATAAGAAAAAGAAAAGCCCTGTTGCCATTCCCACTTCATCTCAACTTTACATGAAACTGAATACAGATTATAGGCATTGAGAGAATAAAGATAACTGACTGTTACTGGTCACTAAACGTCTGCAGTGGTACAAAACCCTTTGCCTTAAACGTTAACTTTTGACAATTTTTTAAAACTCCAACTTCAAAACTCCATGTAAACTATCACTTATGTGACTTCTGATGATAAATCCAAGAGTAAAATCTATACCAGAAACTGTCACCCAGGTAAATCTTACCTTGCAGTGCCGTGCATGCCAGTAGTTTGTCCCGGAGTGCCCCCTCCTGACTGCAGGGTTGTGCATACAGCTCTAGGAGCTCTAGGGCTCTGTTCAGATCACCCATGTTTAGTGCTTGCTGAAAAGCCTCGGCAGCCATTGCTTGGCCCGCATAGCTCTGCAAGTCAGAAAACAACATTCCCACCACAGGCTTCCCACAGAGAGCTGCCCCAAGACCCTCATCTTCTTCCAACGATACCCCTAGAACTGGCTCAGCCATGGTCCGTAGGTACATTCTCAGGATAGGGAAATTTTTAAGAAGGGATTCCCCTTCCTTTGAGATCTGGTCTCCATCCAAAACCACTTCTTTGCGTCCAGATCCGCGGAAATAGCCTGACCAGCCAGAAGAGGTAGCTCGCGTCACGCCACCCCGACTGGCACTGAGGCAAGCCAGGGTAGCGACAAGGGGGGAACGGGACTTCAGAAAAGACAGCGCAGATGGAGTCAGGAGGAAAGAAGAAGGAGGGCATGAAGATGGTGAGGGTGGAGAGGTGGAGAGATTAGTGGATGTAGCAGACATTTCCTCCACAGACACCTCTGACTCAGAACTGGGTTCAGAGGTTGTGGCAGGGTCAGAGAGGTCAAGAGACGGGGTGCACTCCTGAGCATACTGCTGGAGAATTGAGGCAATGCTGGCTGGGCAAAACACCCCACTGTTGAGCCCTCCAATCCTCGGTTGGCCCTGAGAAAAGGTCACAGCCCTAGAATCCCAGAGAGGGAGCGCTTCACAGCAGCGCTGAACTATAACCTGTTGCACACTCAAGCGCAACCGCTCCTGCTGCAGGAGAGATAGAACCCTGCAAAGAGAGACGTATGACTCATTTTAAATATTTGTTCATTTGTGAAATGCAGTGACACTTATTTACCTGTCAGGTGACACTTGTCTATCAAAGAGCAGGAGAGAGAGAAGCTGGGCAGGTGACTGAAGCAACAGTAAAAGAGGATTTCCAAGTTTCACTTCTGTGGACTGATCTAAGATTAGATCACAAATTTCAAACTCAGAGCTCTTAATACTTTAAAGATTCCAGTTAACAGCACTGCAATGGCATGTCTATAGTCTTACCTTCTGACCATTGACTGCGCACCAGTACTGAAGCCAACACATTGACATAATCAAGGAAGTTGCGTATGTAATCTGGCCTGGCCGGGGCGCTGTCAGGCTCAAATGGGCAGAGCTGGTCTAGATACTGTAGGAGCTGTTTCATAGCAGTTCGCACTGGGTGGGAATCGAGTTCAGACTGCTTAAGACCAGCCTGTTCAGCCAGCGCTGTCAGAAGAGAGCTTCCCACCAGACCATCTACTACAGGGGAATAAAAAAAGTGAACATAAACTATATTTTAAAGACATCAGGCCACATAAAATGGAAAAGCCTTTGAAAGAGAGTTGTATTGGATGTCATATTACAAGTTATTACATTAAGAATGAAAAAAGACCCACCCCAGTCAATCCAAACTATTAGACGTAAGCAACAAAAACAACTTTCTCAATTAGTTATAATTATAACAAGAGTTGAAATTAAGATATCTTAAATAAATTTTTTTTTTTTTTTTTTAAGAAATAAGAAAATATTTTTTGTAATGATTGACTTTTTATGTTGTGTTGACTTTATGTCATAAGTTTGACTTTCAATGTTAACTTTTGTGTCAATCACAATTTATTTATTTATTTATTTATTTTTCAACATTTTATGTCATAATGGTTTTGTATATTGGCTTGCAATAAAATTAGGCAACCAAAACCACCCAAAAAAGATTAACATTTATATATATGGTTCAGTAATAAAAAGACTGCTGAACCAATTTAAGTGGTTTTAAAATTTGGCCCCTTATAATTTATAAAGCACCCTTTAATGTCTATAGACCACAGAGCACTGAATAATAATAATAATTAAAAAAAGACAATTTACTTATCACCAATGTTTTAGGCAATAATAAATTTTGCAAGGTGCTCAACTGCAAACAGTGAGCACAAATATTCTTTAAAAAAAATCAAAATAAAATGACTAATACCATCATGTTTAGTGCCAAAGATAATGCCAAGTAGGGGTGGGTGATATAGCAAAAATATCACATCACAATTTTTTTTAGAAATATTCTTATTCTAAAATATTCTTCAAACTAATTAGCCTTTTTTTATAAAAACAAAGCCTTTCAAGGTAACAAAGTTTAAAATAAAGAAGGGCAGATATTTAGGCCAAAATGAGCAAAGATAAAAATCGATGTCATTATTTTATCTTTGTCATTCAAATAGATACACATTACAAATAAACATAATACAATTATTTTTCAAGAAGAGTAGGTGTGTTTAGCAGTATTGAATTAACACATAAAAAGAGAAACACTATATCGTTGTTTTAAACCAGAATAAAAGTTATTTTTTTCTGTTGAACATTATATTAAATTCAATAAGGACCAGCTACTGTTTGGTTACTCAAAATATGGAGTATTTGGTATTTTGTGTTTAGCACAAGAAAGAAATTAATACAGGTTTGGGACAACATGTAAGTGAGTAAATAATGACACAATTATCATTTTTGTGTGAACTATACCTTTAATGACAAGCGACGGCATGTTTAGTTCTGTCCCTTTAATTGTGCTTAAATTACATGCAGATGACATTTCATGCGCGCAAGAGTTTAAAATGAACTCGCGGGCTCCCGTTTTCTCACGTGTAGATCTGTTTTCTCTCATGGAAAAGGCGCGCCGTTTGCATCCCTGATTAAAAGGACAACTCTCACTAATAATCAATTGATATGTACGTGCATACAAGATATTACAAGAGTGGCCATGCTATAGGGCTGTATATCGGCACGACTTTGATTCAGCTGTAGGCAATTAAAGCATGCCGATACACAGCCATGTAACATGGCTACTCGTGTGATATTACACATTTCAACTACAGTCCCTGACAAAAGTCTTGTCGCTTATCTATTTTGTAGAAACACCTACTATTTACCTGACATTTAATTAATCAACTGGTGTTAGAAATAGCTTATATGAAAAGCTAAAACCCTCCCAAATGATGTTTAATGCATTGAAATGAATGGGTTTCACTGAAAAAAGATTTAGCATTTAATCAAGACAGAAAGGTCAAATTTTGTTGAAAAATATTTTGTCGACTATACAGAAATTGAACAAATTTACTCCAAATACAAAAATATGTCCACAAATTAAGTAGTGGTGCTGTAAGATCCAAGTTTAATTTTCTTGTATGACTTCCATGAGCTTTAAGGACTGCATCCATGTGGTTTGGCAAGGATTCATACAATTTATGAATCCCAAAGATCATAAATATTCTTTGGTTTTGTCTTTCATGCTTTCTCCTTCATCCTACGCCACACATGCTCAATGATGTTCATGTCTGGTGACTGGGCTTGCCAATCCTGGAGCATCTTGATTTTCTTGAGGATTTTTTCACCAAACTTCTATGTTTTCTGGGTAAATCTTGGATCCATGCGGCTCCAGTAGGTCTCTTGCAATATTGGCAGCGATTGTGGTGTAAATCAACAGCAAAATCCACCTTCTAACAGTTTTTCAATTGTCTTTTGTTTAGTGCTGGCTTTTGGGCACTGATTCGACCATGGATGCCATTTCGAGGCAGAATCCGACAAACTGTTCTAGTTGACACAGGGACTTCAAGTGACCAGGTCTCGTGGAGCTCTGCTGCAGTAGAAAATGGACTGGCCTTGAATTTTTCGAGCCAACAAACGGTCCTCTCGAGCAGTTGTCATGTGGAGACTGCCTGACCAGGGCTTGTCAAAAACATCTCCAGTCTCTTCAAATCTTTTTTATATCCTCTGTACTTGACACTGAGACACATTTATGGTGTTTGCCACATCAGCAGTGGATCTGGTCTTCAACCTCTTGATAATCAACACTTTAGTATCAGGGTGAATCTTAGGCATGCTTGCAGAGGTCTAGTTGGAGTTAATGTGAAGGTCTAGTGTACTGGGGTTCTTTTTGTACACACCGGAGACTTAATTGATCCATTATTAGTCACAAGTGAAGCTGATATGACAAGGCGACAACTCTTATATCTTTGCAAAAATTGACTCAATGGGCTTTACCAAGCTTTGAATATTAGAATACTTTCTGACAGTTCCGTTTTACACTGAAACATTATTACAAAAGCTGTTGGGAATAAAATGAGCCATTTCTTGTAAAATAATCTTGATTAGAAATATATTTCAGTGGCACTTTGTGTCCATTTGTACACAAGCGACAAGACTTTTGTCAGGGACTGTAGTAAATAGTAAGAAATGTCCCTTAAACTAAAATAATTTGTTATTTAAATAGGCCCACATTAATCACAACTTATATTAAAAAAAAGATCTAATCTTTGTGAGGACGACTGGCAACAGCTGGTCTTAAAGAGGTCATAAGATGCTTTATGTATACCATTATTTTGTGTATATGGTGTAATGCACTGTGTTTATGTGGTATAATGTGAAAAACACATTTTCCACATACTGTACATTTTAGTTTCTCCTCTCAGCCACGCCTCCTAAAGGATTCATTTGTACAAAGCTTATTTGTACAAAGCAAGTCCTGCTCTAAATTGGGCAGCTATTCAGTGCGCTGTGATAGGCCAAATACTGCAAGCATGTGGCACAAATGTTACGCCTGCAGCAAATTAGCTCAAATACAAATAAATCAAATCAGAATCATCAAAGATTTTATAGGGAATTTGCACTGAATCAGTTTTACGCGGATCACTGAGTTGGCCTGCGATTCATTACTTCTGTCCTGATGGGCTGGAAATCAGTTGTTGTGGAAGCCAATGATGGGCGGTGACTTAAGGACTCGCGGTCCTTTTGAAGTTTGATGCGGTGCAGTCAGAGACTTGGAGACACGGCAGACAAAACTTAACACAAACTCTCATGGAAAGAAAAGTGGAATAAAATTCTCATGGAAGAAAAAGTTTTCTTCCCATTGCGCCTAGGCAGCAGAAGGCGTGCACGCTGGAGCACACTGAACATCTCTTAAAAAATGCAAAACGTGATGAAAGTCATTATGACTAAAAGTATAGCTCAGACCATAGGCTATGTGTGGAATGATTTTAGACTCAAAAGGATTAATAGATGGACGCACTATTATCCATGCGCTACATACATTTAATGCATGCGTCTTATTACAAACACTCAAATACCTTTCGATTTGAGTATGTGTACATTCAGGATTCACGATTGATAAAGACATGTTTGCGTATAAAACTGGTCTGTTCTACATTAATATATCCTAAATTGTGCATGCAAAAAGGAACTTGTGCATTTGTAAATCGAGTGACACGCTTTCATTTATTGACGTTTTGTTCGATGATCAGTAGTATAGTAGTGTATGATCAGGAAGAAGACTACAGTGGTGGTGGCCAACATGATTAGATCAATACTATTTTCAGCATCTAAAAGATGG
>JAUCNO010001053.1:2410715-2424335 GCA_032353835.1 Enteromius viviparus
ATATATATACTGTATATATAGGGGTGGGTGATATGGAAAAAATATCATATCACGATTTTTTCTGTGGAAATCAAGATTCAAGATTTTTATCCCGATTCTTTTTCAAGTTGGTTTTTTAGGACTTTTTTTGCAAAAAACAGAGGTAGAGGTGGGCGATGTGGAAAAAATATCATATTTTATGATGATTCTTTTGTTTATTTTGCAAGTTGTCTGAGCAGTACAGACAAACTAATTTGCATTTTTTATTAAAAACAAAGCATTTCAAGGTAACAAAATATAAAATAAAGAAGGGCAAATATTTAGGCCAAAATGAGCAAAGATATAAATTGTTGTCATTTTATCTTTGTTATTTGAATATATACAGATTACAATTAAACATAATATGAATAAAACAAACAGTGCTTATATTAGGTGGAAGATGAGGTGTATTCAGCAGTATTGAATTGAAAGGTGAAACACTAAATACTTCTACACTATATACATAATTTTGCTTGTTTCTATCTGAATGAGTTTCTTTTTTCTGTTGAACATTGTATTAAATTCAATGAGAACCAGCTACTGTTGGGTTACTCAAAATATCTTATTGTGTGTTTAGCACAAGAAAGAAATTAATACAGGTTTGGGACAACATGTAAGTGAGTAAATAATGACACAATTATAATTTTTGAGCAGCACGTTTAGTTCTGTCCCTTTAAGAGCTGTACACATCTAATATACTGGCACGCATCTCATGATTGTTTACTTTCACTTTAGACACAAGCAACTGTGTTTAACACTGTTTGTTATTGACACCATTATCACAATCAGATGTGATAAATATGTTAGTTCCGTAATAAGGTGCTATTTTACAGGCTTTTAGTGCACGCTAATGTTTAATCGGCAATACTTTAAAGCAAAGTGAGTTAACACTGATGTGAATGTATGTCCTGTTGTACAGCATATTGAGACGGAGGTGTTAGAACTGCAGATGATAAAATAGCACAACACCATTATATTTCTTAAAAAGCAGATTATGAAGAAATTTTTCTCATCTACGATCAAAAATCGCCATATTGCACACCCCTAATGCCAAGTTTACTTTGCTAATACCTGAGGTGCTGGTGGCAGAGGTCAGGGTTTGAAGTGTGACCTCTAGACGCTGATTCAGGTTTAGCCGGGAGACAATGCTCTCCTCTGTTAATGTTGAATGACAAGACAGCAGCACTTCCTGGGCACTACAGCCAAAGGGGCTGTAGACAGCATTCTCTTCTCCATTACAGTCTATAGTAGAAAGATTTTAAAATAAAAAGGTTATGTAAAGTAAAACAAAAATATGAGCATGCAACTTTAAAAAAAAAAAAAATCTTTACTTGTTACTTTACTGGTGGAGGTTCTATTAAGGATCTTGCTGATTTGTTGCAGTACTGAAGGGAAGCCTCTAATACCGCTGGTTTGATGAACCTTTAGATCTACTCTCATACCTGCGGTGGGCAAATCAAGTCAGGACTCAGAAATAAAGACAGCCCAAATAAAGTTGTGTGACTCACCTCTGGCCTCCAGAAAGCTGCTGAGTCTTCTTTCGGCAGTCTCGAGCAGCTGCCTTGAAGTTTTCCACAGTGTGCAATGACAGCAGGAGAGGTCAAAGGCTGCCATAGCTGCAGGGCTAAACTCTTCTAGCAGAGGTTGCACAAGGTCTGGAGAGTCTACAGAGCGCTGGGAGAGCCAGAAATTGTCTTCTAGACAGGGTATCGGACGGCTCGAGGTACTAAGTAAACGTTCGGCCACATCAGAGATAGAGTAAAAGGCCATGCCTAAAAAAAAAAATTAAAAAAAAGCATAAAAAGACAGCAAATAGGTCTATAGATATCAATAATTCATAAAAATGTGACCCACTTTATTCTTTTATGGGTTAGCCTTAGGCAACTGTACCACAATTATACCACCATGTATCATATTTGTAAAAAAGAAAATCCAATACTAATGAATTTTGAGGTGCTAATAATAAAAAAAATCATACTTTCTCATAAAATATGACGTGTATTTCATAGCACCGACGTCCCGCTGAGCCAGATCAGAACTATTTGTTAAATTCTGTGCTGATTTTTACATATATGTCTAAAGACATTTATTAACATTTTTAATCTATTTTTAAATCTATTATTTGTTAATCTACTATCAGATTTTTTTTTCATGGCTACACTTAAACACTTAGTATATTTAAAGAATCCAAATCTATGGCATGTCCTCTTTAGCAAGGAAAAGGTTTGAATACCTGCGGCTGCTGCGCTCCCAATGCTTTTTAGTGTAAATCTGCTGCTGCTACCCATTCTTGTCCTTCCCGCTGAAGCAACACCGACTGTCCCAAGACCCTCTGAAGATGAGGACGATGAAGGAAGTGACTGACTCTCTATCTTCTGCTCCACCTGAGCCAGCTCAGCCAGGACCTCCCGATACCGGTCCATAAAGACCAGTTCACCTGCACACTCAGAGTTCTCCAAGCCATACATCGCAATCACCTAATTTACACACATAAAACCAAACACATGGCATTAAAGAAGCCAAAATGGATGGATCTAGACCAGCAATAGCTAATGAGGTCCACACAGAACAAATCAGTGCAGAAAATGCTAAAAATGTTTTCCTTTCAGACCTGCAAATTTGCTGTACCCTAAAATGATAGAAAGGGGTAGTAATACGTCAATATACAGTGACTTAATCATCACTGGAATGACATCATCTTTGGGGTTTTAGAGTCAGAAATGACATCATCTCTCACCTGCTGGGCCTCTATGTAGTTGCCTTTGCGTATGCAGGCAATGAGGAGAGACTCAGGTGGGGAAAGCATCGCAGGAACCAGCCAGCTGTGGGGTCCACCACACGGACACACTTCACTCCCACGGCACACAGCCCCAGCGCACACTCCGCCATCTGCCGCATAAACAGTAATCAATGTGAGTGTTTAGCCAGGATGTGGGAAGTTAGTATTAGTAGGTGTGTGAACTGACCTGAAGTGCTGGTGCTGACCTCCCCATTCTGTCGTTCAGATGAGGCATGACGTTCAGAGCGATGCCGATGATTTCTTCTCTTCCTCCGAACACCTGAGCTGCTGCTGCTGCCACTGTCCTGGCGTTTCAGAGGAAGTGCTGGACTGGGGAGCGGAGATGGGAGGTACAAACCATCTATAAACAAGCAAGCACATCGTATATTAATACAGTGCTTCACTGTTCAAAAATTAGGGGTTAGTCATATTTTTGGTGCTCAGCAATGCTGCTTATGTTTGATTAAAAATACTGTTAAATATTATATTATTATTTTTATTACTATAATACAATTGTGCTTTTTTGTGAAGGCTGTAAAATGTTCTATTTGGTAAATAGAAAATTTAAAAGAACTGCATTTATTTCTAATGTTAAATTAGAACATTAGTTCATCTTCAACTAGCCTTATACCTATACTTATTATAAATATCTTTACCATCACTTTTGATTTATTAAATGCATCCTTACTGAAACCCAAATGACTCCAAACTTTTGAATGGTAGTATATGTATTAAACTCTTGGAACATGAATATCCAAATACTACATTACATTTCTCACCTTTCCCATTGCCATGGTTACTAGTAACGATCTGCAATCTCCACTGTGCTTCTGCTGTGTATTTCGATAATCTCTGTAACCGGGTACTGAATGTTTCCGTTGTGACAGAACATCCTAGACTCTCTGCCAACTCCACATCAGCCGCAAGTGCCCTCCCATCCTCCTGCCCGACCCCACATACACCCTCCAAGCCCTCCTTCACCAGTCGCAGAATCCCCTCCATTACACTCAAATCCACCAGAAACCCCCGACACCCTGACGTCAGGTGGCCCAGCCCAGGGTTCATCTGATCAGAATCTCTACTTTGGATCTCTTCTTTCAATTCCTCCATCGATCCACCTTCCTTTTCTGCACTGCTTATATTTGTAGCACTGTTTGGTTTTGTTTTCTCAATGTTTGTGTCCAGTTGGGTTTCTGTGGCAGTGCTGATCTGATCTGATTGTGGGCTGAAGTCAGAGTCAGAAAGGAAGAGGAGGGAGAAAATGTTCTCCAAAAGTTCCAAACGGAACAATGCTGGAACAGCTTCCAGGTACAGCTGACATTCCGATAAGTAGTGCTGGAATAGATCAGAGCATCCTAAGAAGAGTAAAAATGAAAGGTAAACTATGTTATCACATTTATTTAAACTTTGCCATACACATTTACAGAAAAAGTTACCCTTGTAAAAAGGTACCCCTTCCTACAGCGATATATAAAAAAATGGTAATTACCGAATTCATGGCATCACTATGGCATTTAGCAAACTATTAAACCTATTAAAAAACATGCTAAATGTGTCATGGTACCTTTTTGTTACTAAATTACAAAAAGGTTCAAAAGGAATAATAAAATAAAAATATGAACAAATATTAGTTAAAATATGGGACACACCTATTCAATCTTTATTTTTCACATTTTAGATGAATGAAATCATCAAAGCTATGAAATAGGAATAGGAAATACTAGATGACTAGATGATTTATTATTAAGATCAGTAGTTCTGTCACCTTCGGTTGGCTCCTCCCCCTGACCCGCCTCTGTCTGCTGCTGATGCAGTGGTTTACAGTCCAAGCAGCCGGTGTGCATGTGTGCGTTTACACAGATGGCATAGAGGGCATACTTCATGGCACAGAAGCCTCGAAACAGAGTGATGTTCCGCTGGACAGAGATGCTGGGTGAGTCCACTAATGAAGGATCTCCTGAAACCATAGAACAGGGATTTAAAGTTTCTACAGATCTATGTGAATTCAAATGTACCCCTGTGTCTCATACCAGTTCTTTGCAGCACTTCCAGAATTTTGTGCTCCTCGTATTTGGTGAGGGGTGTCAGGGAGTGCAGCACATACAGGGCAGAGTGATGGTCCAGTAAGTGTAAGTGACTCAGCAAGGCATCATGGGATATCCCTCTGAACAAGTATGCATACCAATAAATAAACCAACATGTGCACTACTGTTCAAAAGTCTGGGAATAATAAGATTTTTGTTTTTTGCAAGAACTTTATACTTTTATTTGTGAAGGATGCATTAAATTAATCAAAAGTGACAGTAAGGATATCTAAACTGTTACAAAATTGACACATTTTTTTACATTTTCCAGCACAATCTTTTTTAATATTAATAAGAAAGGTTTCTGTATCACCATTCTAATGATTTCTGAAGGTTTATGCCACAGAGAAGAGAGAAGTAATGACGGTGGAAAGCCATTAGCTTTGCCATTGTAGTAATACATAATGTTAAAAAGTTATTTTAATAATAATATTTCTCAGATTTGCTTTTTACTGAATTTATGATTAAATAAAAGGCAACCTTGGTGACCACGAGACTTTGTAGTACTATAAGTAAATAAATAACAACAGTGTTTTAACTCACGGGTTGTTCTGGTCGCACCATTCCAGCACTCCAAGTTGAGAGGACAGAGTGCAAGCTACCTCACTCAGTACTGAATCATTTGTCTGGGGCTACAGAGAGACAGAAAGAAGCTCAATCATCCATAGACATTCCCTCTTATACACACACACACACACAGATTTATATATATGTATATATACACATACATATATACATACACACACACACAATAGAACAACAATCTACAAAAATTGGATCATCTCCAGCCCACAGCTTTCAAATGGATACAAAGATCACTCTTCTTCAGAATGTCATCCACTATATCTAATAGACTCAAATGAATTAAGGTTTATACCTCATGCGTCTTGCACAAGCACACGTCACATTTTAAAAATGCTCAAGTCAAGATCACACCTTAGCTGGAGGGGATTTTTTAAGTAAATATGTACTGAAGTAAAAATGATCCTGTTCACACTGAGTGAACTCACAATTTGTGGCTATTAGACAAGACTTTCTAATAAAATTAGGTTTAGTATATACATTTTTTTTTTATTATTCTTTGAAAGCTATTATTTAAAACACAAAAATGGCCAAATCTTCCTTGCCATTTCCAGACTGTCTACCCACTGTGAGTGCGAGTCATTCTCAAACAGCTGCAGAGAGGATATGACTTTTTACTGACATTCATATAGTGGGTACGGAAAGTATTCAGACCCCTTTAAATTTTTCACTCTTTGTCATATTGCAGTCATTTGCTAAAATGATTTAAGTTCATTTTTTCCCCCTCATTAATGTACACACAGCACAGAATTTTTTGACATTTTTGCAGATTTTCCCTCGATTGCAACAAGTCGTCCTGTCCCTGCAGCTGAAAAACACCCTCACAGCATGATGCTGCCACTGCCATGCTTCACTGTTGGTACTGTATTGGACAGTGCCTGGTTTTCTCCGCACATACTGCTTAGAATTAAGGCCAGAAAGTTCTGTCTTGGTCTCATCAGACCAGAGAATCTTATTTCTCATCATTTTGGAGTCCTTCAGGTGTTTTTTTCTAACTCCATGCGGGCTTTCATGAGGAGAGGCTTCCGTTGGGCCACTCTGCCATAAAGCCCCGACTGGCTGCAGTGATGATTGACTTTCTACAGCTTTCTCCTATCTCCTGACTGCATCACTGGAGCTCAGCAACAGTGATCTTTGGGTTCTTTTTTACCTCTCTCACCAAGGCTCTTCTCCCCCGATAGCTCAGTTTGGCTTCTGGTTGTCCCAAAAATCTTTAATTTAAGCATTATGGAGGTCACTGTGCTCCTGAGTTAAATACATGACTGCCACAGCAAAAGGTCTGAATACTTAGGACCATTTGATATTTCAGTTTTTCTTTTTTAATGAATCAAAAATGTCAACAATTATGTGTTTTTCTGTCAATATGGGGTGCTGTGTGTACATTAATGTAAACTTAAATGATTTTAGCAAATGGCTGCAATATAAAAAAAAGAGTGAAAAATTTAAGGGGGTCTGAATACTTTCTGTACCCACTGTATATTTGACTACTGACCTGTTGGTAATGTAGGACTCTTAAAAGGGTTTTGGCAGAATCTAGGCTTTGACAATGCATCCAGCCCAACAACAACAAGAGGCGAGACAAAGGCTGAAACTCAGACTGCAATAGTGTCTCCAGTTTGGCAAACTCCTCCCGCTTTATGAGATCCAAACCAGTAAGCTGCAAACAACAAAGATGCATCACTGCAATTATAAAACTAAAGAAAAAATTGTGTTGCGTTCATCTATACATTTTTATAAATATTGTTTAATGAAACTTGTTTAAAGTCTCACTGATTAATGCAAAATAATGAGAAATTTGATTTTACGCATCCACTTATTTCTACAGTAGGCTTGTGTTTGCCTGATTGTGCACACCTACCAAAACCTGCTCCAAAAAGTGCTTTCCAGTGCTCAGACACTCAAAGTAAATGGTTTTCCACACCAAACGCTTGTCACCATGACAGCACAAGCCAAGCATGACCTTTTCCAGATCAGGCAAGTCATCTAGAAGGAAACAGAGATGAGTTTTTGACAAGTAATAGCAAAATGCTTAAAAAAAGATCACATGCAAATGGTGTGACAGCTGAACATGGTTTGGGAGGGAACTATGACCACATGAGCAGAAGTGTGAAAAGTCAAAGTAAACGAGGTGAAACGTATGAGTAACAACCTCCTTCACTTCCTTAAAAAAAAAAACACATAAGTTGGTATCAATACCACTATTTATGGTTGCTCGGATTTGCCTTTTAAGACTTTAAACTACAGTTGACCTCTAGTTTATTTTTCCAGATAAAATAACATTAATTTATATTACTGAAGAATTTTGAAAAAAATAATCATGGTTTCCATAAACAATATTAAACTGTACACCAATCATTAACTAGTGTTTCGATGTCAGTCTTTGGCTAAAAGACTGAAAAATGTCAAATTATTGCACAAACAAAACATTATTCTGTTCCTGTTTGTCTATATGATCACAGTCAACGTAACTGACTCACCATGTGTATGTGGAGCCTCACTCAGCAGTTTCTCTTTGAGCAGTCTGAGCGCTGTGGAGCTGTACGACATCAACAGAGTCTGACCCCGCGGCCTCAGCAGACATCCCAGAATTCTCTCCTCTGTCATGGGACCTTCTCTAGCAGACCACAAACCCTTCCACAGGGTCTCTAGTTGAGCATTTGACCTCTCTGGTCCCCATGGTGCTAAAGCCAGCACTGAACACAACTCTTCCACCCATTTCTCATTCCTCTCATCCACAGGCACGTTCACTCGCTCAGTGAGGTGATGGATGAAGACATCCTGTAAAGCGTGGTCTCTGGAGTGGCCTGAGTTCTGAAGGAAGCTGATGAGAGAGTGGCAGAGCCGAGGCTGCTGGCGGGTTAAAAGAGAACGGATGCAGGATAGTACAGCAGCACTCAGTGGAGGGGTGGAATCAGATGGAATCTTTCCCTTTACTTTCTCAGAGTACAGGAAGGCTTCATGCAGCTCCTATGGAAGATATAGAGCAACGTAAAGACTTCACGAAACACAAATTGTGATCATTGCTTCTTCTTTATTGTGATGTAAACCTATGGTGAAATGTCTTCTCATATATGAAAAAACTGTAAGATGATGCTTGATTTTATAGTGTTGATTGGACCATTGGATTGCTGTCATTTGTTAATTGCTGTGATTGTTTACAGAGAAGAGATTTTGTTGGAAAGGTGGCACATTAATGTTTTGAAAAAAAAAAACAATGATGTAATTTAAAATGAATATAATTTAAAACAAAGACATAACTGAAATTACCACAAAAGCATACAAGAAATTTTGCCTTAAGGTGCAAAACTTTTTTTTTTGCCAAGGCCAAAATAATATCTAAAGCATTCCATGCTAGATTTTGTAAATTTTGGTTAACGGACTTGCCAAACTGACCACACTGTAAACTGCTTGGTTTAAGACTGACTTTTGTGTAAGCTGCACTTCATACAACATGTGACAATAGACCTTTTTTAGACTTCTCAAATACAGTCACTTAAAAAGAGTTGATTTTCAAGATTTTAAGCTGATTGAACTGAAAAGTAAACCCCTTTTGTATCAAATGATTTTATTCATTTTGTACACAACAAGGTAGGGTCAACAACTGTTGCGCTGATGTGAAAAAACCCTAACACAGGAGCACCACAGGGCTGTGTTAGCTCATCTATTCTGTTCACAGTATACACCAATAAATGTAGTTCAGGTCAGGATAATAATTTTTTTTTTTACATTTTGGATGATACAGCAATATTAAGCATACTATTCCTTCGCAGTTTTTTTTGGAAGTTGAGTAAAGGTTTATAGGTTGGTGTGATGATAATTCTTTGATTTTAAGTTAAATAAAGCCTACAGTGATCTTTTGCCCTAGATCTGTGGGGGGATCATATTTCTTTAATAATTAACAGAAAGTGTACTGAACAGGTTTCATCACATCTGTTATGTTCTCACATCAACAGCCTGTGTTCTAGACAGCAGCAGAGGCTATATTTTCAGTATGTTTTTGAGTCTGATAAGATGTGGCATAACAGCATGGTACGGAAATCTGACTGTCCAAAATCGAAACTTGCTCAACTTGTACAGACTTCTTTAAAAATTGTAGGCTGGGAAGTGAAACAACCGATTCAAGAAATGTATGAGGTAGCCGTTTTAACACAAGCTAAGAAAATCAGTTTCAGATGACACAAACTTACAATTAACAATACAATTAAGACAGCAGTATTTGCTTTAAATTAATATAATAATGTTTGACTTGTCCTTTTTCATTAAAATTTTATTTTAAAATTTTATTAGATTTGTGTGTCTCTGTGTGTGAAACCAGTAAATAATGTCATTTTATTGCTTAAAATAATGTCACTATAGACATTTTCCGACCCCACTCATCCTCCCATTAGACTCTTGTCTGTTACAAGGCTGCACTATATCACTTTATCATACATTCAAGCTCCATTTGCACTATTTGTCTACATTTGCACTACTCTGTCTGGTTTGCACTCTCTGCCATGTTCCCTAACTTGTATATTGTATGTTTTTATGTTATATGTATAATTGTATTTATTTACATTTTTACTTGCATTTTTAAAACTCTTTTTGTATTTAATGTTTATCTGTTATCCAGCAAGGGTCTGGCACAATTTCAATTTTCTGTATGTCCTGTACATGTGGCAAAAATAAAGCTGACTTAAAGCTGGTCCATTTATTCCCTTAAATTAAATTTACCCTGTAAATAGTGCAATAAAATTCTTTCCTTGATATTTGTATATTGAAAATGTTTTGGATTGACATTTAGACATATAATGAATAAATAAATATTTGGTCTAGTTAATCTACAAAGTGGATTAAAATGCTGATAAATACAAGAACGGATTACACATAATCACATGACAGCATGACTGAAGACGTCAAAATGTGAAATAAAAATTAAATCTATTCTGTCACAGAATAAATCTTAAAATTTATTCTGTGGAAAAAATTATTTGCCGCCTATGTTTTTTTCTTATAGGAGCTAATGGCCTGGAGCCCTGTTACCACAAAGAGTTATTTGAGAATCTTGATGTGTAAATCAAATCACTACAAATAGTAAAATGAAATTTTGTTAAATTACTACTGTTAAATTATTTAACTGAGAAGTACAAAAATGAAATGTTGTTGTATACTGTAGCTTCTACTCATATGTGTGTTTTTGTTTTTTGTTTTTTTTCAATGTGTATTATTGTATTGTAATGTCATCGCCAGGTCACAACGCAAGATGAATTTCCCAGAAATGGGACAATAAAGTATATTCTATTCTATTGCAAGATTTTTATTTTTATTTTTTACATAGAAAGGGAATGCAATATTTGTTAGAATGAAAAAAGAGTGCAAAAAAATAAAAAGTTATTATACTGTATGTCTTGCTCAACTGCGCAATCATGCACAACAGCAACTGATAGAGTAGAACATTATCGGAGTTGAAAGCAAAGGAAATAATCTGAGGTTTGTCAATAAAAAGCCATAAAGTTGTTACAACTGTGTCAGCATTATCTTACTTTAGTAGGCTAAATGCTTAGAATCAACATACAGTAGTTGAAATTTGTCATACCTTAAGCACAGACAGTGGCACGTCTCCAAGATCTTCTAGAAGCAACATGAACTCCAGCTCTCTCTTTACAGACTTGCTCACCTGCAGAAAAGAGTTACTGATAGTAGTGATTCCTACTTGAAGCTTGATTGAAAGATTATATGCAGCAGAAAATACACACCTTTATTTTAGTCTGTTTTTCCAGAACTTGAAGCCAATACCAGGCCAGTCTGTGAGGGCTACCCAGTGTTTCCCATCTAAGTATAAAAAAAGAAAGACAGATGCATTTCCTAAAAAATATCTTAAACTAAGCCCCTTCAACACTCAACATAATGACATGTTAAGTACCTCTTATAATGGTAACTACAGTGGCCACAAACTTAACTATTGTAACCACTATTCACAGAAAAAAAATCCTTGTTTCACGGTATTGGTTAGTTAATGACCATTGTTGTAGTTTATTCCTGTCAGGCTCACTCACCTGAGCGGGTATGGGTTGGTAACGATGGCTTTAACGATGTTGTGCGGGCCATGGGGATCATCTCCGCTCGTATCGCAGAGCTGACCCACGCAAGCTGCCGCGAGCTCCCACTCACCGCGCGTCAAACACCGCGTGAAGAACCCGAAGAGCTCGCGTCTGGAGGTCTCTTCTTCGCGGCCAAAGGGATGCATGACAGATAGTCCGCTTTCGATTCAACAGTCTTTAGAGGTCCACGAAAAGATTACTGGCCTCAGATGTGCTATGGAGTATGCCATATCTAAAGCAGATAGGAGGGGATGAAAATCATGAGCGGTTTTGTAAACATCTCATAAGTGAGATCAAATCGAAATCAGAATATATGCAAACGTTTTTGTAAAGATCCAGAAACTTACTTTAAATTAAATAATAATGATAAGACATAATACTAAATCCAGACTCAACAAAAAAAATTACTGACTGCAAGTGAGAAGACTCGGTTAATAAAGTTAAAAACTAACGTTATTCTAAAGCAGAAAAGGTTACATAATTTATGTCAGCATTTCTTGGATGTTAACGGCTCCCATAACGTATTTTCATTGCTATGAAAAGCTTTGGTTTATGTAACAGCTCTTAAAAGTGAAATGATGACAGCAAAACAACAGACACTGCCCACTTAAAATAGTTTGGAAGAGAGCAACTTGACTACACTTGTTGTCAAACGTCAGTACATCGTTTTACGATTACGTACAAGAATAAATAAATTATTAAATTAACACTCACGATTTGAGTTTGTCCTTTATATCTCAGACTAGAGAACAACGCGTTTAAACGCGCTTGCCATCAGCTGTGTGTGGCCATGAGAGCCGAGTCATGTGACTCAATCAGCTGATTCAGGAGCTGTCAGTTCAAGGGTCAAAACAATAGAAATATAAGAGAGGTAGGAATGGCAAATGCAAATGCAATGAAACTGTGAATAACAATGGGCTGGGCTTCTTAGTAAATAACTATTCTCCTTTTTGTGACAGTTAAATTACAAGTTATTATTCGGGTGGAAATGACGTGCGGATATAGTCAAGTGATACCTGTTACTTTTCTCAGCGCTGGATAGATGAGCCAATCACAGACGTTTCTGACAATGGGTTTAAAAACATTTGATCGACATTCCTTTTTTAGTTGATTTCAGTTTAAATTTGGGTAATAATCATTTGGATTGATAAATTGAATCTTTACACTTTATGTTCAAAATTAATCAATATGATTAAAATAAACGCCTAAAACACCTCTCTGCTCGATTATAAGCGCCTGCATGCGGGCACTAGGAAATTTTTCCTGTAAATCTTGTCTCAAAATGTTGTCAAAATAAGTCATTTCTACCACATCTTTCTATCTGCGGCAATTTTTGGTGGATGATTGTTGTGACTTAAAATCTTATGGATTTATTGTGAAATTTATTGTGAGATTTATTTTTAGCTGCAGATGTTGAGTGTGCGCCAGTTATTCTGTAATTTTATTTCATTTAAACAATAAATGCCTTAACTGTCAGTAAATATAAGTAAAATAGATGTTGATGCACTCTACTAGCCTACATATGGATTATTTGGGTTGATGGCGCAATTGTTCGTATTTCGCAAGAAAAAAATATTTTAATTTGTACTGAGAAATGTCAATTGTAATAATAGCCTAAATTAAATATGATGACATGTTGCTGTCGTGTACACATAAAAAATGACACAAGGAAACCTGATAAGTATTTTAGAGCTTATAAAGCCTTGGAAACTCTCCGGGTGGTAAAAACATATTGCTGAAACAAAGTGCCGGACTGGTTAGATGGGAATGTGAAACAATACACCTGTTCGGACTTGGGAACTAATTACGTCTCTCGAGTGTGTTGTCCATGCTTGTGATTTCATGGTTCCACCATTACATTAACTTATTCTCAAGTGAAAGTTGGTTTATCTTGGTATAATTTGCGCCTTTAAAATATAAGAATAAGTATTGTAATTATTCGAATAAAGAATTCAAACAAAAATTACCTGATTTGCCTAATTTGTATGCTTGTTCATTTCTGGCAGGGACGTGCACAGACATTTTGAGGGGCAGGGGCTCAAGTGAAATAAAGGGCACTTCTCATAATTACGCTTTT
>JAUCNO010001053.1:2450552-2464808 GCA_032353835.1 Enteromius viviparus
TAGATAGAGCCTCTAGTGATGGAGTTATGAACAGTGTGACAACTTACCCGTGTGACAACTTACCCCGCTCTCCCCTACATTTGCCAAAATAGTTAAAATAGTATGCATGTCAGTTTATTATTATTAATTTACTATTAAAGCTTTTGTTAATATTTTTAATTAGATTTTGTATTTTTACTATTTATTTAGTATTTTATGCAATTTAGGTTTAGTAAATTTGCATTGTTTTTTAATTTATTTTTTGTCTAATTCTATATATTTTTTAGTTTTTATAATGTATATATATTATATTTATCAGTTTCAGTTTATTTAGTTTTAGTTATTTTACAAATGCTCTTTGGCAACTAGCTGAATTAAATAATACTTAAGTTTGCTGTTGTTTCATCTTAAAAAAGATTTAAAAAAAAAGATTCTACAATGCATTTAATTCAACAAATGCATTTAATTCAAATTTTACCTAAAAATAAACCAGCATTGATATTAAAAACATTAAAATTGGCCAAATTCCTTCGTCTCTGATCAATGCAGTGAATCAAATGATGTATGAGGTATATTTTGTACCTTGGCTTTGGTCTCTGGAACCATCCTCAGTTTTAACGCTGTGTGAGCTGTTCGAGAGAGAGCTGAGGCTGGAATTTCTAGACAGGCCCTGTGTTGACGATGGGGTTGCAGTAACAGAGGAGCCCATCTGCAGGTCGCCGGTCACAGAAATAGGGGACATCTGGGTCTGAGCTGACCCACCTGCTGGACCCAAAACTTTAGACACCATTTCTCTTCTAACCTCCTTTCTTTCGCTCTGCGGTGGGTCTGAACTATTCAAGAAGTCAAAGAGCAAATCATCGTTTACTTCTGGCTTTTTGGGTCGCACGAAGTTGGATGATGACTTGCTGGTAGAACCCAAAGGTGTGGTGCTGGAGACATTAGCTGTACCGGCCAAAACAGTGGCTTTGGATTTCTTTATGTTCCCAGCAGCTGCAGAGATAAAAGCTGAAGATCCTTGGGATGAGGAGGAGATGGAGTCCCCGTGCTGTTGGGTTGAGCTGTAAGGTGCAGAGTTGTACTGTATTGAATCTGTGGTGTCATGGCTGAGGTAGGACTGGGAGGACTTCTGATCGCTTTTTGTCAAAGCACTGGCTGCACCCTGGTCCACTTTATTTAGGAAGTCCTCTGCCTTCCCGGCAAGATCAACAAACCAAGACATCCTGAGATCTTCTGCAAATGAAATGAGATGTTAAAATGATGACATGATTGCTACCCTGTCACCCCATTTTCTAGCATTCAATAACATAACTAACTTTTATTGTTTATTTTTATGATAAAAACCGATCATTTTCATATTACAGAGAGCAACACTGAAGCTTCATATACGTAATATTTGATTTCTTCAATGCAAACACAAGCTGAAAACAAAACCCATCCCTTAAAGTATACTTCACATCCAGAATTTATTCTCCTCTCAATAAACATTAATGCTTTTTATCTCAAGCATGAAAACACTTATCAGTTTATTACACTAAGAATATTTCAGCAATAATTATTCATCTGTAGTTGACATTTAATTATACTTCTCCCTGAACAATGTTTGTTTAGATATCGCATCTAAATGCACTTAACACGGTGTTAAACAAAACTAAAATCTGTCAATTACGTTACCATCCGGTTCAATTCGTCTAGTTATCGATTAAATGACACTTGTTCACTTGCAGTGTAAATACGCTAAACATGACTGTACAGTGCTAAGCATTACATGGTCAGCTTCTCGTCTTCTGCCCAATAACTAAATATAAGGTCATATTTTTGTACCTGAAGGGGCTCTCGATCTCTCAGAAAGCGGCAAGTAAATCTTGCATGGGCATGTTATTGAGGATATCAAGGGAAATTGTGTCTACTGGTCCCTTGATCGCTTATCGGTGACTGTTTTTATCCTGGTACTCATCCTGATCCAGACCGACGTGGACCAGGAACTACACGAAGGACCCATAACAGTGCGCCCTGCACAGTGCCTGACTAGAAAATGTTGTTGCTGTGCCTGATTGCAATTAGATCGGTACTCTTAAAAAAATGTAAATGACGTAGCATAAGACAACATATGCATTCTTATCATGCCGTGATCCTTCGTTGCCCTACTATAGGCAATATATATATATATAAAAATGTCGTGTAGATAATTTAATTCAAAAGAATATCGTCTAATAAATAAATTCAATGCACACAGACTGAACTACTTAAAGTTATTTTTTTTACAAACACTTTTTTCTAGGGCTATATGTATTAGTAATTATAGGTTTTTACTTTTTACTGCATAGTCAAAATCATTAAATTATTACTCGTTATATTCCTTCTCTAACACATGATAGTTAATGACATCATATATTTTTTGTCAGAAAACAATAGTAGATATGTCCAAGTATTTTCCATATACAATGAATTGTGTGGTATTAGTACGTTGTTGGATCTAAAATTACTTACATTTGGGAAGTCAAAATCAGGTAAATAAAAATGTTTTTAAAAGTTACAGAAATCAAAAGGTACTGCAAAACTGGACAACCTGAATATTTCAATAAAAGTCATCTGTAAACTGTATTTTCATAATTAAAACTAAAAGAGCCCTTTGAACAGTAAATACACAAACACATGAATTATGAAACAGTTCCTCCTTTATTCAGCCGCACTCACTCAAGATCGCTTATTTACAAGGCATGCCACAACGATACGAGAACTGACTAAAAGACTTCAATAATTAAAGATCATTAACACTTACATCAGCTCTGAGGGAGACAGAGGGATATGGAAGGGGAAAAAAAGCGCAGTAAAAACAAAGATACATCAATTCTCAAAGTTCTCTTGTCCATGGCAGACACGTTTATTTGATCATTGTCTTACATGAAACAAATGTTTATATTTAGGGAGTGTGATGTCATTGTCAGACTCCCTCTCTGATTGGTCGGCTCCTCTGCCTCTTAACCAGCAAGCAGAGTTAAGCAGAACTGTCCTAGCAACCCATTACATATGGGCTGAGAGGGGAAGAAAGGAAAATGCTTGTTTAAAAACTTCAGAGCATTTTCAGGAGGAACGAGGGAGCGAGGCAGACCCAATCACATTACTGACAACTAATTACAACTTTCCGAAAAACCCAAGATTTGTGTTGCCTTTTTTAATAGTGTCCTTTGAGATAGTCACTCACAAGCTTGGATATAAAAGGGTCATTTCTGAGAGGGTCTGAGTGGGACAAAATATGCTGAATACACTGGTACGAAAAGGAGAACCAGAGGTAATGCATTTCTGTTCTCATGTCAGCACACGCCGTAAATAACGCAGAGGACTTTTCATCTCTCAAAAATTTACCCTTTGCAGGAAAAGACCTGAAGGTTTAATTATTCATCAATATTTCCTCTTACAAACAGGTGAAACACACAGTCTCAGACACACTCAGTCTTAAAGGTATGCACTTATTCCTTTTCTATATCATACTCTCTCTCTCTCTCTCTCTCACTCACGCTCTCACACACACACTTTCCCAAACACACACACACACACAGGGGTGGCCGCAGCTGTAGACCCCCGGCACAGGTGTCCAATCATGCAGGAGAGGATAAAAAAACGTAGGTCAGATGAGTCCTCGTCTCTTCTTGTAGTCCTCCAGGTTGAGAGATCGACGTGGTGCCCCATCTTTAACAGGTAATGCATTCGAACTCACCGCCAAAGACTTAGCTTCTGTAGATGATTCAAATAAATTGTGAAATTTAAGACATCAGATCAAAGGATCAGAATCATATACACAACTGTTCAGGAGTTTGAGGTTTTCAACAAATCAAAATAAATCTCTTAGTTATATTTTACTATATATATTACTACTAGTTTAAATAACTTATGTTTTATAAAATAATAGAATTTACTCCTGTGATGGTAAAGCTGAATTTTCAGGATCATTACTCCAGTCTTCAGTGTGACATCATCCTTCAGAAATCATTCTAATATGCTGATCTGATGCTCAGTAAGCAAACTTAAAATTGATCTAGAAAATCTAGTCTTTTCTAAAGAGGTAGTTCAAAAGAACCACATTTATTTGACATAGAAATGTGTAACATTATAAATGGCTTTACTGTAACATGCACTGCACTACTTTATGTAACTGTGCTAAAATCAAACATGGCTATTAGATCCGAGACAAACTTACCAGCATTAGGAACCTGCAGGTCAATTTTGACATCAAAATCATGAACTTTAAAAAGGTCCTCTGAAAGGTCACTGGTTGGCTTGGTAACGTCTTTGTCTTTCTGGCTAGGCTGGCCCTGCATAATAAACAAATTAAGCAAGTGAATTCTGGGTCAGAACAGGCTCATGTTGCTGTGGGCGTGTTTTTGTGCACGTTACCTGTTTATTAGCCTGCTGGCTGTTGTCTTGGCCTGAGCCTGAGCCGTACTTCTGGTTGAGATGAGCCAAAATCGCAGCATGTACTGAGGGATCTCTTGCCTGAGGAAGAAAGAGAGAATTCAGTTTTTCTTTAAAAATGACCAAAAAAAAGGATGAGCTTAAAAGCGTAGGAAAGCAGCAGAGCTAATAGAAAGATGCCTCACATTGGACACCATAGTTGGTTTACACTGCCGTCTCGTGAACGGGTCCATCTGCTGGTTCTTTGAATTTTGACCCTCTGCCTGAAAATTAACCAAGACATTTTAGATTCCAGAATGTTCCTTAGGAGAGTAACAGAGCAACAGAACACTTACCACCAATGCCTTCTCAGACTCCACAATGTTCCAACTCCTGTTCCTCTGGTTGATATAGCTGTAAAATAAAGGAAAATAATTACAAAGAGGACAGGTAAGAGGTTTGGGATCAGTTAGATCTTTTTTTTTTATTATTTAGCCAGGGCACACCAAATTAATAAAAAAGTAACACAATACAAGCATAATGTTACAAAAGATTTCTATTTTTAAAAAAGTGCCATTTTCTATTCATCAAAGAAACCAAAATCATGCTTTTCACAAAAATAATATTCCTTTCATATTAATTGATTTCAACATTGATAATATGTTTTGTGAGCACATAATCAGCTTATTACAATGATTTCTGAAGGATCAGTGAAGACCACTAGAAACTCAGCTTTGATCACAGAAATAAATTGCATTTTGAAATGTATTTAAATAAGTCTTAACATTTTTACATTTAAATTTAAAATGATAGCCCAAGACTTTTGAGCTGTTGTATAGTAAGCAATAGCAGTAGTAGTGTATGTGTGTTTCTGACCTGATGGCAGAGATATTTTTGGTTCTCTGTCGGTCAAGAGCTTCTGCCCTCTCCTCCAACTCATTCAACTGATCTTGCAATACTTTCACCTTCTCTCCATCACCACTCTCCTCAGCCATGGCCTGCACATACAAGTTACACATAATTAGCATGAGATCACAAGACACACCAAACAATCTAAAGAAAGACCATCATAGACTAAACAAATAAATACATCTAACATAAACATAACAACCTTCTCTTTGAAGAGCTGCGTTTTCTTCATGGCGTAGTTCGGTGGAGCCTTTCGGAATCTGTCTTTTTCTTTGACAATCTGCATTAATTAAAGAATTACCACATTGTTACACACTGATAAAAATATCCTATAAAGACCAAACTAAATGACATCACTGGGACGTACATCCTCAATGTCTTTGTCATTGAATTTGTAGTTGACTGCCTCCTTGATGGACTGCTCTTTTTTGGCGATCTCATCCAGAGTAGGAAGCTGCATACCTGCTGACATCATCTATGGGGCAGCAGCAAAGTTACTACTGGTCATGCGCATCCCATAATGCTATGGGTTAACAGCAGTACGATTAACCTAAAATGCAACTACATGAAACTTACCGCCTCTCTCCATTTAATGAATTCGCTTTCAGTGAACTCCTGATTGGACACAAACTCAAGTCTGAAGACTCGCGTGTCATTTCCATGTCTGCAAACATGAGGCATTACATAAGTGATGGGAGACTATGAGATGAATGCATGTATAAGAAGTTTTCTTGTGCAAGCGTACCGGAGCTGAAGGCCTTTATTTGTCCGTGTGGACCCCAGCTGATAAACTTTCGCCGTCTCCACCACATCAATGATTTCAGCCACCTACAAGAGTTTAGAAATTTTCTCTTAAAATATGTGCTTTCAGGTTGCAAGCTGAAAGATGTTTATAATATGAAAAGGATGATAAATGTTTCACTGACCCGGTAAACAGGCTTGCTGCTGCTGTTTCCGATGCCAATTCGAACAAAACAACCTGTGACAGTTTTAGCAAAGAATGGCATGTGACACCAGCGCTCCAGCTTGTGCCGGGACAGCCGGATCCGATTCAGCTCATCTGGTAATGACACTGGCTGGGACTTGGGCGGAGCCTCTTCTTTTCTAAAATACAGATGCAAAGGTTATTAAAAAACAAAACAAAACTGTATTACACTATTTAAATTTATACTGGTTTCCAAAAAAAACAAACAGTTTTAACATTGATGATAAGCTGAAAACGCTTTTAGCTTTGCTATTACATGAATAAATTGCATTAAATTATAACAATATTTTACAATAGTGCTGTCAAATTATTAATTGCATCCAATATAAAGGTATTTGTTACATAATCTGTGTGTTTGTGCATTATTAAGATTTATTTTATATTGGTATTTATATATAACTACAAACACATACAGTACATATTAATAAAATATTTTGCGTAAATATACTAATTTATATTCATATAATTGAATTCTAATATTTAATATATAAAAATTTTATAGCATGTGCCCATTTGTATGTACCTAATAAATCTACAGAGTACACACATACATTATGTAAACAAATGTTTTAAAATGGAAAGTTTTTTAATTAAAGTTCTGAATGGTAGTGCATATCTCTGCACAAGCTCAATATTAATTAACACATAATTATTTTGTTCCATTTATAAACTGATAAACTGAATACCAAGGTGATTAGTATTAGTTATCGCCTAATACTTACTCCTCCTCTTCATCAAAAGATGACGACCTTGAGCTGCGGTCACTCTTTACTGAAGACTTGTCATCATCATCTTCCTCCTCCTCTTCATCATCTGAGTAGACCTCACTTGTCTTCAGTGGCTGCCTTTTAGCAAGGAGTTCAGCTGAAAAGTCAAAGGTTACAAATCAGACAAGCAACAGATTTTCTGCAATTTTACTGTTTTTTTATTTTTAAAGATAAAGATACATTTTAAGTAATTAAACATACCGGTTCTGTTTTTCCTCTTTTCTCTTTCTGCCTTCAGCTCTTCCATGGCCTGTGACTTCTTGTCCAGCTTCTCATCTCTCTTGATCCGTCTCTCTTTGTTATGTGACATCACCTGCATGAACAGACAGAAAACATGAATGTCACACCATATTTGCTTATATATTTTATAAAACACTGTTTACAGTTTACTTACCACCTGAGTGTCGGGGACCTGAGACTGTTTTCTCTTCTCTTGCTCCTCCTCCTGTTTCTTCTTCTTTTCTTCCTTTTCCTTCTTCTTCGCCGTCTTCAGTTTTTGCTTGATTTCAAACCTTATTAGGAGAAATGCATTGGCTATTCAAGCACAGTTATTTTACAAATTATTTCAAATCTGCCATCATTCATAGCTAGATTTAAATTATTTCCGTTCAATGCATCCAATGTTGTTTTTTTAAAGTAAAATGAACACTTGAAAATCTTTTTCAGAATCTTTTTTTTTCTTCAAATTATTGAATCCCAAAAAGAAAAAGAAAAAATAATTTCAGCTATATAAAAAAACTAAACGCATATCAATTACTAAAGCTAAAAGTTAAAATTATAATCAACATTTAAAAATAAAGGCTAATTCAAAATATTTATTTAATAATAGTATATAAATAATTATAATCAAATAATTCTGAATACAACACGTGACGCTTGAAATAATTACTTTCCTAAAAAACTGTGTTATTTAGGCTAATTGATCAGTTCTACCTTTCCTTGTATGCATGTTAAAGACCTATAAAATCAGTCCTTGGTTGCTCAAGACATGAGCTTTGATATTTTCTCACCTCCTCTTGAGGACTTCTCTCTTCTCTATACGGTTAAAGAGCTCCTGTTCTCTTTCTTTTTCCGTCATCTGCTCCAATCGGGCCCTGTCCTCCTCATCCCCCATTAGATCATCTCCATAACCATCCCGGAAAACCTCATCCTCTGATGACGAGTCAGAATCCGAGCTAGAGGAAGAGCTGTTACTGTCCGAGTCTGACACCTCACCTTAAAAAACAAAGCAAGGAGAAACAACTTTAAACAACGTTACTTCCTGTGTTGCATTGCAATACACATTAGAGAATCCAAATCACTTTCTCACCCTCTTCTGGAGCCGAGCTCTCTGCTGAACTGTCTCCATTTGAGCTGCCGGATGAAGCTGCCTTGCCCTTTCTTTTCTTGACTGTGTTCTTCTTTTCGGGGCCTTTGCTGGGCTTCCCTTTTTTTTTGGTTTTAGTACCTCCGACAGTCCACTAACAAAATCAATAGAACACAATATTAACATTTAATTACACTAAAGATTTCTTTCTGACCCATTGTAAAAGCATTTCAAGTAAGCAGCAGCACACATTTAACTTCCCCAGTCAGACACTGACTGCTACTGAAACGAAAATAACATCTGCACTTTAATATGCTTTATTAGCTAAGCAACTACTATTTAAATAAACAACAATAAATATAAATTCCACAGGTTGTGTAACAAGCTTATCCAACAGAGCTCCTTAATATTTATTCATGGCAATTCTTAAACCGTCATCAATCGTAATTTCCTATTATTGCCTTTATAACATTACTACATTAACAACCGGTATGTATTCTAGTGGCTTGTATGTATTCAGTCTGGCTAGCATTCTTTTCTTTGGAATAATGTAATATGAATCACTTGAAAAAAGAGAAGGAAAAGCTAATTAACAAACTAATGAAACAAAACAAGGAATTATTTATTATCATGGTTTCAATTTATAAATTATATTAAAAAAAAATAAAATAAAAAGGATATTCACTGTTATTGCTGAAAATTAACTGCATTAACTAAAGATACCAAATTTTAAAGTGTTACTAAAATTATAACAGGACTCAACTTAAATCCAAACTCAAAAAAATTCAAAATTGCATTAGCTCCATACAATAAAGTATGAAAATAAACAACAAAACAATACGTCGCTAACTACATCCAAGATCAAATCATCGTGCTAACTATGAGCTCGCTTTTCTGGTTCTCCAAACGCACCTGTTGTTGATGATTAGTATAGCTAGATTGAGATGTCTAGGATTATTGCGCGATTAAAAGGCGAAATGTATCGATGGTAGAAACACTGATCACAACCCATTCGATTGGTTGACGAAATGGCAAAAGAGCAAGCTCAATTTTTTTCTCACGCAGAGCAAGCGCTTTATTAGAGGGTTATAGAGAATTTCAAACTAATAAAAACACCGGGAAAAACAGCAAATGCTGCAAAAAGTGTCAAACAAATTAAACGCGCTAGTGCTCCCCATGTTACAGGTTTTTTCCTTATATATCTCAAATCTTAAATTGCAGTAATTGCTCTTTTTGTCATCTTTCATGTCAGAGCCAGCAGTGGACCCATGTGGCAGATTTAAGAAAATTACCTCCAATTATATAGATGCAATCAGGGAATAGAATGTGACATTTTTAGACATACACAGCGATTAACACACAAATAATGACCACAGCCATGCACACACACACGTGTATACATATACTGTATATATATATATATATATATATAAAATTTATGTATGTGTGTGTGTGGCTAGGTAGACATGGAAAATTACTTTAATCTGATTTCTAAATCTGCTAATAAGAAAGCTATGAAAACTACTCAGTCCGTCCGCATCAATCGCGCTCTTCAACCAATCAGCAGGTTTCAGTTTACGGACCTGTTTGCAAGTCGATGAGCATCGAAGAACCAAACAATCCAAGATCCAAAAGTTGTCAACAATCAAATCCAGCTAACTTAGTTAGCGAGGTAAAAATTCATAATAAACGAAAAGTACCCAGAGGGCATGATTCTGTAGTGTGCATTCAAAGGACACAAACACAAGAGGCCATGGGAGAGGATTTATGAATGCCAATGAAGCAATGCAACTGATGCTGGGAAGGTCACAAGACAATTAAATTATCTGAATTTCTGAATTGATAAGTATGTTCAAATTCAAATGTAAAACCTACTTGGTACACAATTTAGATGCACCAATAATAAGCTGCTGAGTAAATTATTAAAGGGCAGGGTAAGCTATTTTTCAAAAACTTTAGAAAACAGAGTCGACTGAATACCAAAACAAACTTACATGAAACAAATGTAAGCCAATCAGCAGTAAGGGTCGTGTTCATTGGCTTCCAGAAATCGCTTACCCTGTCTTTAAGCAGGCATCCTGGAATACCATTGACCCTTAGGTAAACCAGTGGATCGGTAAGTTTACTTGCAGTAACTAATGCTACAAAACTGTGTTGGTAATTTAGTGCACAATCCTTTTATTTGTGAAGTAACGTAATAAAACCATATCACCAGTTGTGACTGACATCTCTAAACAGTTTAAGCAAATGTATTGTGTATCCAAATTCTCAAAATGCACTGAGAAAATCCCAAAAATCAGCACCAAAATTGAATACTATAAAAGGTTTTATACCTCATCATCACTGTCTGATGTCTCAGAGTCTGTGGAGGCGGCAGGTTTACTAACAGGCTCTTCCTGTTCATCAGAATCCACACGCTTTCTCTTGGCAAGAGACAGCAGCTCCTGTAAAAAGCAGAGGACGACTGACAGTTACAATTCTTTTCAAGCAACAATTTTTATTTATTTTACTTAGCAATTCCCCCTTTTTTGCTGTTCATTTAAAAAAAAAACAAGAAACTGCTAAAGCTGTCATAATGGAATCTATCCTCCACCACAAAATTTTAAAAAAATTTTTTAAATGTATGTTAATCACTTTATGCTTGTAGAGCAGGTGTGGTGGTAGAAATACTGCTGTTCAACAATTATGAAGAACTAAGGCAGTTGTAGTATTATTTTAATAAACCTGAATAGTGATACGTGAGTGTGCCTGTTATATGCTTATATGCTAATTTTATCCTGAAGTACTAGAACACATAGGAATTTGGGATAGCTATAATCCAACACTCTCAATAACAAACTAATATATGAATAAACAGAATTTAATGCACAGACAGAGGTCAAACTTCACTGGGCATGGTGTTTTCAGTCATGTGTTTGAGAGCAATGGTATTTCATAACATTTCAGTTAGCATTCATAACATTTCAGCTTTTCACTTTTGAAATTCTTAGCATATCATCATATGCATGCAATGTCAAGTGCATGAAACCCAAAGAGTACTTGCATTTCTATATAGGTGTCAGTGATCACACTGCTGTTAGTGTTTGTGTTGGCTCTGTTTGTAGGCTAGCTGGCTAGCGCTGTAATTTGTCAACACCATTGAAATGAAAATGAAACGCACAGATTGTCGAGGCGTGCACTTGAGAGTGCTGCCTACAGGGGGCGAAGACTGGTTCAAATATATGCCAGGGGTTTTGAAATTAGGGCCCGGGGACACAAGGAGGCAGCAAGGGAGTGCTAGGGCTAGTCAACATTTTTAATGAAAAACTGTAAAAGTGTTGATTTTTTTTAATGAAAACAGAAGAATATAAGAAAAAATTTAATTAACAAAAATAAACATTTGATTTAAATATTAGATTAAATTAGACTCATAAACACAAAATTATTAAAATATCGAAATAGACAAAAAAAAAAAACAGTACAGTACTATGATAGTAGAAATGTAACTTAAAGCCAAATATTTGTTGTAGTGATTTAAATAATTTGTGTATTTATACATTTATTTACAAAATAAATCTTTATACAAGAAATTATATAGACGCATTTTTTATGGTGGTCCCTCACACAAGCATGACGTACAGACCCTTTTCATAAAAACACTGATAATGTGTTTTTAATCTGTCATTAGCATTGTAAATTATATTTTGATGTTTTTTTAATAGTTTTTTAATGTATGTACATTTATCAAATACTTTGTATTATATCACCTTTGCGTCAAACTACAAAAAACCCACAAAAAACTAGTTATCGCTAATGCAAGGGTAGTTCTAATGCAGTGTCTATAGGAGGGATGGTAAATTTGACATTGTTCTCTCTTCTGAATTAGTCACAAAAACAGTATCGAGGAGCTTTTCTCTTGCTATATGAGCAATTGGGAATGCAAAAAAATATATATTTGATTTACCCATTCACTGCTCTTGAAGTTAACCCAACTATGATGATTTCTGCTGCTGAGAAACAGAGAAATGTAAAAATGGTCCAATTTGTGGCTCATGGCTAAAAGATTAAAAATCCCTGTCACAGAGCAATTGAACTCGTCTATTATTTTTTTACTTGTTATTTTTGACTATTAATTTGATTTTTAAAAAGAAAAAGAAAGGAAGAAAAGCAAGTGGTACTAAGGACTAAATGTCAACCTGGTATCCCAACATTAAAGCATTTTAATTTTGGTTAAATCAGCACAATTCAAATTAGTATTGGAATGTTTGTGGAATGTTTAAACTTTATAGAAAGTAACTTTAAGGGAACAAAAACAATGGCCAAATGGTCATTAGCCGTTTTCATCACATCATAAAACACATCTGGTTTGAACTCTTTTGACAAAACAGTGAATTGTATGTCCTTATATTCTTATTTTCACATATCATGTGACATTTAACTGCCCAATTAAAAAGCTGCTCTCTGGAACGTGTTTTCCAACCTTCAGTCCGCTCTAGTCTCGTTATATTTCTACAGCTACAACCGAAATAGAAGTTTAGCCGCGGCGCTGTGACGTCATGTAGCAGAAAAGGTTCTAAACACACGCGGCCACTTTTGTAAAGCCGAATTACCCGCGCGCTGCAGGCGGCAATAAAAAGCACGTCAAATATGTAAAATTCAGGTGTAACTGTCTCAAAAGCAACACGATGCCACAATACAGGCCCCTGCTAACCAGCTAGCTTTCCCACATCACTTAGCATGGGACTTCAACACACACATACTGTTCTGACACCTTAGTGCCTCCGAGATCGGTAAACAGCGAGGTTTTTGGATCACATTCGCATGAATGATGTTCCTACCTGATCCAAATTATCATCGCTTGCACTATCCTCCGAGTCAGAGTCAATCACGACCCGACCTTTCCGTTTCTTTACATTCACCATGGTTAGCTGCCTGGCTCCCCTGTGTGTGTGTTTAAACAGCAGCGCCGCACTCCTCCACACAAAGGCGCTAGAGCTGCACTACGCATGCGCACACGTCACCCCTTAAACATCGACTACTGTCTGTAGCTGTAGCATATAATTTTGCATTGTCTGTATACATACAGTTGGCGAAAATTATAATGATATTTGTTAATCACTAAATGTAATGTGCGCGGGAATCAACTGTGAGAGAGATTTGTTGTCGGTAGGACCATAAGCACGTGTGCTTGTTTCAGGTAAGGACAGATATATGACGGACCGTAATGGCATGTTTGAGTGTCAAAATGAGTAGTGACCAGTAGTAGCTTTTCAAGCCATATTTTATGTTTATTCGTTCATTTATGTGCTTTTAAATATGATAAATGTGCTTACATTCGGCATTTTAACATATATGTAATGTACTGTCATTAAAACACTTTAGCACACGGTGCTCTCGTATGTGTTGACTTGTGAATGTCATTTAAAGTCAAATAAGATTTATTCTTGTTGCTCAGTCAAGTCAACGTGTAAGTGTTAATAACAAAATGTGAGGGCTTTTTTCCACATTTGTTATGTGCCGGTGTGAGTTTCAATGAAACAGATCCCCATTCTAAAATGTAAAATGCAGCCATATAGTTTCATGTATAAGGAACCAATTAATCGTAATTTAAATTCACATACCATGAAACAATTAAAAATATTATTTTAAAAATATTACATAGTTCTACATAATTTACTTTAGTACTATACTGTTTTCTAATTGTTGTTTGCATAATTATATTAATCTGTCTTGCAGGGTTGGGGTCAATTCAGGAATGAACTCAACAATTCCAATTCAAAGAAGGAAATGGAATTAGAATTAAACAACAATTAAAGGAAACAGAATTGGAATTGAATTGGAATTACAGGAAGAGGAATTCGCTTCAGGAAGAATTCCACTGAATTCTGTTTATTGCTGAGCATTTATTTGTCATTGCATTTAAAGACATACATTTGAAC
>JAUCNO010001053.1:2478071-2517347 GCA_032353835.1 Enteromius viviparus
GTTCCTTGAATCTAGAAAAAACATGCAAGGATGCATGCTTCAGTGTTGCCACCCCTCATAATTTTAATGCCACCCCCTTGCCACCCCATGAATAATATTCTAGATCCGCCCCTGCTCCAAGGAGCCCCAAAATTGTTTCCAACATTGACAATTCTAGTAATAAATCATATGCTTTGTATCACAAGAATAAATTACATTTTAAAATATATTCTCACAGAACCGTTCTTTTAAATTACAATAATATTTCACAATATTACAGTTTTCCAGAATTTTTAATATAATCATTTTTCCTATGCCTTGATGAGCATAAGTAACATATTTTAAAAACATTAAATATCTTACTAACCCCGATTTTTTTGAACGGTAGTGTATATATAAAGATAATACGTTTAAATACATGAGACTGACACGTGGAGGTTTGTTATTATAATAAATATTTAAATAAATGTTTAAAAACATGGCAATAGTTTTATTGCACCAGCACTGCATAAAAGTACTACTATGTGTCCTATGTACTGATGTTATGTTAGTCTATTTTATTCAAGATTCAAGATCCTTTTTGTCACATAGTTATACAGGTACAACACGGAGTGAAATGTATCCTGAACCGCTCCTACTTAGTGCAAATAACAAGGGGAACAAAAGGAATAGTCTATAAATAAAGATAGAAACAACAAAAACTAGAAACAATGAAAAAATATTCCTTAAAAAAGTTACAATGTAAACAGAATAATAATAGTAATAATAACAATAAACTCAGATTTATAAGAGTGTATATGCAGCCGGATAAAATGCTGTGCAAGTAATGCTTATAGTCCAGACTAAAGTGCAGTGTGCAGTGCAGTGATCATTTGATTAAATGAAAGTGCATAAAACACGGAATGCATTAACCTTTTGAAACCGGTTTTGTGTAATGTATGTGCCTGAGGCTACATGATGTGCTTTGAGCTCATACACACACACACATGTTTGTTTTTGTGATTTATGGGGACTCTCCATAGGCGTAATGATTTTTATACAGGACAAACTATGTGGTATTGCCCTACACTGACCCTACACCTAAACCGAAACTGTGTGCATTGTTAGATTTTCAAAAAAACACAATTTAGTATGTTTTTTAAGCCTTTTGAATTACGGGGACACAGAAAATGTCCTCATAAAACACCTACATATTGTAATACCTATGTCATACCCATGTCATTATACACATTTGTGTCCTCATGAACCACATAAACCCGCCCCCCCACACACACACACAGAGAGAGAACACGCAAGCACGCTTGCCTCCTCCCCCTGCGCTCTGCGCGTGCGTGCGTCTGAGGTACAACATCAACAGAATGAGCTCTCTTCGTTTACTGTCAGAAATTAAACAAACCCTTACATCCCAAGTAAATGAGTCTGGATTTAAGTATTAAGTGCGTTTCAACCTAAATATCACATTCGCCTCTATCCGGACTAAACGCTGCGGTTGAAAGTGGTAAGATATTTTCTGCGATTTCTTGAAATTAGATTATGTGCAAATGCAACAGTGCTAGGCCGCAGTCTTATAATCGAGCATGCATTTGTTTTTATGGGCGGTAGGATTTAACCAGACCCGATACATTTTTATTGCATTTCCCGGCGATTTGGTTTCAAAATGAAACAAACAACGTGTTTTTTAACCTACATGCTTAGCAGCAACGCTTCCGCAAAAGTTGTCTATCAATAAAGGCTGGGCTGCAAAACACCAAAGCGACCAGGAAAGTGTATTCCATGTTTAAAGCAGGATACAAAATTCTTTCAAATCTAACCATAACAGAAATGCATTTTTATACTGTTTTTAATGAGATCCGTTTGTGGCACGTGCATTGGCAAGCCTGTTGTGCTGCATGCATGTGGCTCTTTATCAGTGTCCTGTGAATGAGACCAGTGGTGATGGAGTTCTGTATGGTTGACTGGGTTTGCATGAGGATAAATCTGCCGATGCAATGAGCCCTAAATTGCAATACATAATGTAGTCATACACGGGGTTAACTGGTTTGATTTATTAAGTTAAACTGGCTTGACAATTGCTGCCATAAAAGGCTTTGCGATGCATAAAAAAGTTACCAACCCTTTAAGTAAGCCCAAGGCACAAGTGAAAGTAACCTAAACTAACAATAAGAGCCATTTGAGGAAGAGTTTACGAACATACAATTAGTCAGTTCATTCATTGCAAAACCAGTGCTACCTACTGTAACATCATGTTAGAACTGGCCAGGGTCTAAAAACAAACACATTTTCTCACAGTGCTCAGTGTTCTGGATCTGTTTGGACATGATTAGAAACCTGTTATCATATAATATCATTAGATATATGCTCAATGCAGCACATTAAAGAAAAAAATAGATTTTTGCATTTTTAATTTGTCAAATGTAGTTGGTTTCTCACATATTCCATCCACTAAGACAGTTTGCATACTGTGCACAGGCAGCAATCATCCCGAATTCTTAAGAAATAGCAAGATAAGATTGGCAGTAGCTATTTCAAACATTCAGAGCTGCTGAACAACCTGTAATGATTAACAGTAAACAAAGATGCAGAATAATGTATCTGTGATACGCATCAAATTAGGGATTTGCACACAAAAACAATGTTAAAATTTAGATGATGAACTTTGGCAATGATTTATTGTGCAATAGAACAATAGTGAGATTGGCGTCTTGATAATATGTGGTACATCCTGATATAAGCATACACTAAGTAGACATGAACAATACATGCACAATACACTAGCATTCAAAATTTAACTTTTTTGCATGGTGATTTATTAGGTAGGCATTAAATTAATTAAAGCTCTTAACTCCCTTAATTTATAAATCCCTATTCCACAAAATTATTAAAGAGAGAGTTCAACAGAATATTTTTTCACTACTGTTAAAATATACAATACAACAGCTGTTTGCTTCTTTAAAATATCTTCTTTTGTGTTCAACGTAAAAAATAAACTCATACAGGTTTAGGACAAAATCAGGGTGAGTAAAAAATGACAACATGTTTACGTTAATAAGAAATGCCAACTGGAGCAGCAAATACGAGTAATTGCTAAAGGATGTGACACTGAAGACTAGAGTAATGGCTACTGATTATTGGCTTTGCCATCACAGAAATAAATTACAGAAACAATTCAAATGGTAATATTTCACAATATTGCTGTTTTAGTGTATTTAACATTAAATATTAGTCTAGCATATTTAATGTAAAACCTGCATTAGCAGTGATTTAGTATAAAGAGGTCATTTTTGTCAAGACTCATTCGTATAGCATGTTTGGAACTTGTTTTCCTGCAGGTGTCTAAAGTGTAACCAACTACAAGCGCAAAAAAATTGAGAGGGGCAAGAGTGGATCTGGAATGGCCGGAGGAAGAAGAGGGGCAAATAGAACGACATACTGTCGTTCTCCGCTGAGCAGTGATACGGGTTCGGTTGGCAATGGAAACCACTCCACCAGCTCACCTGTGACAGGTGTGAGGTCACGAACCAGGTGGGGACACATTAAGCAAAATGGTATTAGTGGTGGTAGTGACATCCACCATTAATATTTAAAATAACATGCTGTGCGGTGATTAGGAATGGATCTGGGACGGGAATGTCCAGCCCTCCACTGGCCACTCAGACGGTGGTGCCACTGAAGCACTGCAAGATCCCAGAACTCTCCATGGACCGGAACGTCCTGTTTGAGCTCCACCTGTTTGTGTGCCATCTTACAGCTCTGTTTGTGCATTACATCAACATCTACAAAACAGTGTGGTGGTACCCCCCCTCGCACCCACCTTCACACACCTCTCTAGTAAGTCACTTGTCAGAAGTCTTTAATTAAACTCCACAGATGCATCCAATGTTCAGTTTTCCACAAAATGAATTTCTCTTGTCTCTTCAGAACTTCCACCTCATTGATTATAATATGCTGGTGTTCACCGTCATAGTGCTGGCTCGCAGGCTAATAGCTGCCATTGTAAAAGAGGTAAGGTGCATTATCCGCTAGCTCTTAAACTTCTATTTTTATAGCTTTTAAAATGAATAGGTTATGCGTACTGTTCCTCTTCTTTGCTTTGAAGGCATCACAAAGTGGGAAGTTGTCCTTTCCGCACTCTGTCTTCCTGGTGACGGCACGTTTTGCCGTTCTGACTCTTGCAGGATGGAGTCTGTGTCGCTCACTTATTTACCTTTTCAAGACGTATTCTGTCCTCAGCCTGCTCTTCCTCTGCTATCCGTGAGTAAAACATCTACACATCCGCTGCTGTTGATTCAAATGTAGTCTGCAATTGTCATATTTACCATTGTTTCATGAGATTTCGTGCGTGAAATACAGTAATTTCAACAGGAATCCTTGTGATCTTGAATTTCTTGTGGAGGTGAAAGATTTCCCTCACAGATTTTGCATCAGGTTCAAGTTGGTCGCACATATTTGCCATGTTGGTTAACAGAAAGTGGTTTGAAAGTGACTTCTGTGGGAGATATGAATAATACACCTTTTGCTTATGAAATTTTGTTAATGTGACTGCACTTTTACTGCTTTCATAATACATGTGTTCAGGGAAGGATAGGTGACTGATAATATTATATTGTCATATATATTTTAGTCTTGATGCTTTACAACACAGGCGGATGGATGGATAAATGGACAAATAGATGGAATTTACAGTTTTAGCTATCTGCTTTATAATATGTGTAATTAATTCAGCTGTATTATATTGTAATATTTAATCTCGTCTTTCCCTCTTAGGTTTGGAATGTACATCCCTTTTTTCCGCCTCAGCTGTGACTTCCGGAGGGCTGGATCCATGTCCCCATTGGGCAGCCTGAGTTCTAAAGAGGTGAGCAGTGCTGCTTTGGGTCGTGGGGGGCGCGACTATCTGTCCGTCCTGAAGGAAACGTGGAAGCAGCACACCAGTCAGCTGTACAGTGTTCAGCCCCTGCCCACCCACGCCTGCTGTCTCTCTCCTGACCTCATCCGTAAAGAAGTGGAGTACCTGAAGATGGACTTCAACTGGAGGATGAAGGAGGTGTTGGTTAGCTCCATGCTCAGTGCATACTATGTGGCGTTTGTTCCGGTTTGGTTCGTAAAGGTGAGTGCAACGACAGGTGGTCTTTTGTGCATAAATGTGTGTGGACTGGCAGAACTGGTTAGGTTAAAGAGGTACAGGTGATGGATGTGTAATGAGTTAATACATTCAGATCAGACTGGCTGTAGGCAAAAATCACTCTTGGTGTTTAAACCAGCACATGCAAATTATTTTTCCAGATATTTTTTTAATGGCTTACTATCTGCCCTCAATGCAAAGCATTGGTTTTGGCGTCATAGGTTTTCTTGAAATTCCTCTGGATGGAGTTTGTGTGATAGTTTGTTGTGTTAAAAAGCACATCTGTCAAATTTTACAATACATTTTTAAATGCAAGCTGCTACACAACAATGAGTCATCAATTATATCACAGTTGTTTGCTCATGATGCTTATTGCTTATAACTGTTCAAAGGCTTGGGGTTCGTAATATTTTACATTCTTTCTCATGAATCATTCTTGTATGCTGATTTGGTGCTCATTAAAATGTCTTTATATTAATTGTGTTGTAATGTCAGGCAGTATTTATTATAAATTATTAATAAAAATTCAAACACTTTTGATCTGATGACATTGACTAGCATTCATTTATTTTAAAAATATGACACGCCAAGCTTTTGAACACTAATGTGCATCAAAAATATGCATTGTTATTTAAAAAGACATGCCAGTGTGCAATAAATATTTTGAGTAAATTGCTTTACATTCATGCATATGGCATTTTCTTAATTTACTTGTTTGTGTGTAGAGCACACAGTATGTGGATAAACGCTGGTCCTGTGAGCTGTTCATCCTGGTGTCTGTCAGTACTTCTGTCATTCTGATGCGGCATCTGTTACCTCCCCGCTACTGTGACCTGCTCCACAAAGCCGCCGCTCACCTGGGCTGCTGGCAGAAGGTCGACCCTTCCCTCTGCTCAAACGTCCTGCAACACATGTACGTCTGGCCTGGGGTTAAATAAATGGCAAAAGTTCAAGGTGTTAGGTTTTTGAGGTTGTCTTTGCTGGGTTTTGGTTAATATTCTTTTTAGTGCTAAAATTTAAGTGTAGCAGGTGCTGAATGATTACAAATGCATTTACAAAAGAGCCTGATTTTTAAATTCTTGTTCAGAGTCTGATATGCACTTAGCCTCAAAAGAATACCTGCATTGTATTGCATGTTTTAACGATCTTTTGATCTTGGGTGTTGCTGTCATCAACAGATTTATTTATAGCAGGTTAAATTTGATGCCAAGCCATTTTTAAGAATGACCTGTTTTTACCTACATTGTTCTCAAACTAAAACCTGTTTCTAATAAAAAATATTACTTATTTGAATGTATTTTTTTTTAGTTGTTAATTTTTATTAATTGTTAATAAATTGTCAAAATGCAGTATTCTTAAGATTTTTTTGTGTGTGTGTATTTTTATGACATTTAAAAAAAAAAGCTCTTTTTTTTCTCTTTCTTGGACAGATGGACAGAAGAGTACATGTGGCCACAAGGAGTTTTGGTCAAGCACAGCAAAAATGTATATAAGGCCATGGGCCATTATAACGTAGCAGTTCCCTCAGATGTCTCACATTATCGTTTCTATGTAAGTATAGGGTGTAGTTGAACTCTAGAATAAGTTTGAATGGAAATGTTTTTAAAAACATTATAACAAAGGATTAATAATATATTAATGGAAATGATATTGTAATAACCACTGTCCCCCCTCTTTTTTCCTTTTAACAGTTTTTCTTCAACAAACCTCTTCGAATACTGAACATTCTTATAATCCTGGAAGGTGCAATGATATTCTACCAACTATATTCACTCATGTGTTCAGAGAAATGGCATCAAACGATATCATTAGCTCTAATATTATTCAGTAATTATTATGCCTTTTTTAAACTGCTCAGAGACAGAATAGTTCTGGGAAAAGCGTATTCGTATTCAGCCAGTGCCTCCAATCAGAAAGTCAGTTAAACAAGGATAAATTATTGTCGGTCATCACAGATGAGCAGAAAACACGCATGAGAGCTGTTTATTTTTTCTACAAGTGCATTTCTGTCTATGTTCTGACTTGCCATAAAATTAAAAGGAACCATATTTTTGTACTATGCCTGGTTCTCTGAAGTTCTTTAAGGACATTCCTAGTTAAACACAACTGTGATTACATGTTTGTTTATTTTGAATCAAATACTATTTTAAAACAACTAAGCACTAGTTTTCTCATTATCTTAAAATATTTCTCAGATTTATCTTTGGTCTGTAATGTTGTACCATAACCGCCTCTAGATGGCAAAACATATCTCTAAAAGCTAAAACGGGGATGTACAAAGCTATTTCGTTTGTGTGGTATATAATTGTTTATTAAGGCAGCTGTATAAATATTTAGCTGTGCGGATGAATTTAATAATTAGTGTGAGAATTTGTAAACTGGATGTCATCTCGCGTCTTCGTGTGATTGCGCTCTTAGTATGGCGAAGGTTGAGGTAATGAATATTAATGTTAATATTCTGACGTACTTTACAAGCCTACCAATCGGTGAGGCATGCTGCTTGAATATTAATTAGATAATCGGAACGCTTGTCTAAGGCCGTCCAATAGAAAAATCGTGTGTCATTAATATTAATAATGAAGCTTCACCATAGTACTAGTCGCAGGATCGCGGTCGGGAAGTAGGAGATCTCACACTGGAGAGGCATTTGGTGTCTGTTGTTAAAACGGACCGCGTATAAATCCTGAGTTATTGGAATGGAAAAACCAACACAGGCGCCTTAAATTTATTCTGGAAAGCTCAAAGAGCCTCATCCTTGTCCTCGAGCCGGTGAGTAAATCGTTTTGTTCAGCGATACGACGATGTGCGCATCGTGCCTCATGGGGCATCCTGTGCAAATCCCTTTCATTCAATGTAAAACCCTCTTCGCCAAATGAAAAATGCATTCGATCCCGCGCTGATTAACACACAAAGTGTTGCGCTAAGATTTTACACCTGCAATGGAAAGATAAATGGTCTGGCATGCTATAATAATGCAAGTAGACGCATTCTATGTTGTAAAATAGTGCGTTAATTAAAATGTAGATTTTCGGGCTGGTTATTTATCTAAAAGCACCATGATTGACCCAGATTGTCTGGTGCTTACTGGCAATGAACGATTTTTTTTTCAGGAAAGGCTATTACAATGTTACAATCTGTGAAATGCCAATATCTACGATGCACTTATTCATTTATAATATCAGGGTTACTATATATATATATGTATATATTTATATATATATATATATATATATGAAATCTAATTTATTTTACGTTTATATAAAGTTATTGGTGAGCAGGAAAATTTGCTCGGAAAATAATTTATAGTTTTTGCCCATCATATAAGGAATTAAACAATAAATGCTTTTATTTACAAAAAATAGATATTCTTTCAAATGTACTATTTTCAAAAATGTCAATAATTGTACTTACAGCTATTTAGGCTACTTGACCCAATTAATTAACGTTACAATATAATTGTTTATATACTTGCAGAAACCAAATATATATATAAATTGCTACAATTGCAAAAAAAAAAAAAACTGATGGTAGACATATATTATTGTATTCCTGGCGGATGGACAGCAAGCACCTGAGAGTCCCAGAGAGATCTGAAGCATCTAAAAATATTTCAGTGCTGGAGCGCAGCTTGATAACACTGTATTTCTACACAGGGTCAGAAACAAAGCAGCAGAATAAACAAACCAGAGAGAGGTTTACTTTATCCATGAGATTTGGTGAAAGCTCCCTCTTAAATAGGATGATAAGAAGGCATGTCTTAATAACCAGTTAAAATTAATAAGCATGTTATCTGATATCGTTAACATGGCCTCAATGCAAAAATGTAATTTTCCATTCCATTTGTTTGCAGCTTAAAGTCAGATATTAATAATTGCTGTCTGTTAATGTTTAGCACTGACTCTCTCAGTGTTAAAGTAGTTTGGGTAACACTCGTTTATGCAACAATATTTTTTAAATTTATGTGATGCTTTATGAAATAAATTGCACACTATTTGGCCTATTCAATTAGTTTAAGATCAGCTTTTGTTTTTTCATACATCTCTTGTCTGTTTGTCTTAGAAAGTGCCACTGCCCTCATGGAAGACAAGAGGAAGAAAAGGAGTCCCAAAGTGTCCCTTCCCCAACCGCCTCCTCCACCAATCAACCCTCGAAAGCTCTCCGTTCTCCCAGGGAGTAAAAGCGCTACATTCTCTTTAGGTTTACCCCAGCCACCCTCCCCAAAACCCAGGGGAAAGTACAAGAGATCGGTGGGGGCAATGGGTCCATCTAAAGAAGCTCTTGCCGTTCCTGTGGTTGCCCCCAAAAACAGGTTTGTGTGTGTTATTTAAATTCTTCAAATAGATGCTAATTTGGTTTGAACTTGTAATTGATATTTCCAAATTGTGCCACCCAGAGTTGTCTCATAGTGATTCTGTTCATATTTGTAGGTCTCATAGAGAGAAACCCAGAGCTCCTCAGCTTGCCGGACCCAGCCGCGTATCCCAGTCCTCCTCACCACTCCAGCACTCTTTCCTCACCGACGTCTCTGATGTGAGAGAGATGGAGGGAGGACTGCTCAACCTGCTCAACGACTTTCACTCTGGAAAACTACAGGCTTTTGGTATGTGCTGGGTTTTTATTTAGAAGCCTCAGTGGTTTAGGCTATAATTAAAAATGTTTTGTGTTCTTTACCATTATTTTTAAGGAATGCAAAGGCGTGCCTGCTTCATCAGTGAGTTGATTCAGATTTCAAAGGTACTTTCTCAGTTTCCATGTATATCACTGTGTGTTTGCAGGAAAGGTGTGCTCCTTTGAGCAACTAGAGCATGTGAGAGAGATGCAGGAACGTCTGGCCCGGCTGCATTTCAGTCTGGACAGCCACGTGGAGGAGCTTTCTGAAGACCAGAGAAAAAACGCTGCAGACCGCAATCTAGAACACTTGCTTTCTAATGTAAGATACTTTTAATCTCCGATTATAATGCCTCGCTTGCCTCATGAACAAGCACAGCAAACTTGGAACTTTTTAAATCTTATTTTTATTGCATTTTTATCCCAAACCTAGCCCCAATCGTTTGAATATTCATACTGAACCTTAACCAGAAACTCGTTTATGTTCATTACAGTAGACGCATGCACATTAGTAGAGTCTGAATCTAATCGATATGAAACACCAGCCTACTTGTTCTCTCTCTGCTGTTCAAGCACTCACACACAGATTCTAAAGAACTGGACACAATAATACCCCGTATCTGAATACAAGCCTGTGGCTGCATCTTGTATTATCACCCAAATCCAAGTGTCTCTGTCTGACTGAATTCTTTCATCAGTGTGAGAAGGGCTGGACAGTTGCTATTGATAGTATTTCCCTTCTAGCTGTCAGCTCAGTGGTATGTGGTAGAGAGCCCAGCAGATTAGAGTGTGTGTGTGTGTGTGTGTGTGTGTGTGTGTGTGTGAGTTTCATTAGGGGTGGTTCACTTGGTATAACAGAGTGTAGTTGAATCTTTAAATTTTATAAAGCCTATTTTAGGACTAATAAGACATTATTATATTAGGCATTGTGACAGTATTTGAATGACACCCCCTCACAATTGTACATAGTGCATCTCAATGTCTTATTTTAATTTTTTTTTTAATAATTCCCATTATTGATTCTAATAAAGCTTCTAATTAGTATACTGCAGTCTTTTTAAACAGCATTAATTAACTTCAGCACTAGAGATATGAAAATGTCGCACCAAAATTCAAAATAGTACATATTTATTGATAACAGTATTAATGCTGTATTAATACAGTATTTTATATAGAAGCTATTGTATTACAGTACTTGTATTAATTAAAATTGTGAGAAAAAAAATAGAGTTTTTAATTGTTTTAAGATAAAATATGACCTAGACATGTTCATGAGATTGAGCCAATTATTATACAATTGGCATCCAGGAATTCACAGAAGCATAGATAGAAAAATAAATAAATAATTTTCGATTGATTCAATTGGTATACTGTTAGAATATAATTTAAGGAAAATAATTTCAGTATTTTTATCTATTTATTTATTTTTATTTTTTTAAAGAGCAGCCTGTGCAACACAAGCTGAGTTTTTGTTAACATACTGAATTCCAGAAGAACTCATTGTTTGAAGTCTGCTGCTGTACTGAGTCAGCTGAGCAGTTATGGATTGGTCTTTTTAAAGCAGCAGCGATTACATAGATTTTTTTTGAATGCATCTCTGTCTGTTTTTTTCTCTCTAGCTGGAAGAATTAAGCAGCTCAATGTATCCTTTCATATTGTGGTTTGTATGTGTTAATATATGTCTTTTTACTTTACCTTTGACATTAACCCCCAAAGTGTTTCGAGTCTTTTAAGACATTTTATGCTGATAAAATAATGACATCAATCTTTCAGCTTAATCAACTCTTGTCAAGTTGATGCTTTGTGAAAATGTCATGTGGTGTTTTCCCAGGATTTCTGTTTATCTAGAAAGATTTTGTGTTACACTGAAAGCTCTCACTGCTCTCAACTAAGCATTTATTTTAGTTTCCGTACAACCAGGGATTGTGTTTCTCAAAACATTTTAGCTGAGATTATTCCAAGATCACTTGTGTCCAAATGGAAGCCTAATGGATAAATCCAGCATATGTACAGGAAGAAAGCTGAAGTCAGCATATTTATGTGTAATAGAGCTTGTACATTAGATGCACATAAGCGGTGCATATCTCCTTAATGCAGTTTATCCAGACAGAAGCTCCACCTGGCAGAAAATCAAGACTTACCCAAGACCTCCAGCACCTGAAGCGGGAAACCAAACCCAGCTGACCATCAAATCACTGTGCCGACCAAAGCCCAAGATGCCATGGCTACAACTCAACTGCAAGTTAATGAAAATCCATCACCATGATCTGTGTCTAATGCGATGCTAAGTGACGGTGACAGCATCAAAGCACGAAATTCAGCTGCACAAATGGCACATGATGTTTTTCAAATGTTTTGATCTTGGCTTTTACATTTTAATATTTCCATATTTTGAGCCTGAAAGCTAAATTGGTAAAGGCTGACTCATTTTTTTTTTTTTTAGAATTGTAATTCAGCCATGACAGAAGTGAATGAACTTTTACATTATCAGTCAATCATCATAACACCACTAATTTAAGTTCATCTGTGTTTTCTGGAAAGATGTTGTAAATGGCTGTGGAGTAGCTATAATCTCACTCAGGACTGTTTGAAATCAGTGATCTTAGTGCCTCTTCTCAGTGTCCAGATTACATTAATAGTTACAACTGTAAGGTTTTCACAAGACCCTCTAAATGATGGAACTGGATCTTTTTGTAGATGTTTGTACATTAAAATGGACTTATTTAAAAGTATATGTTATATACCTTGTTTGTAAACTAGAGTTTTAAATAGCTATTTAATGTTGATTAGAAACTATTGATAGAAGTCGATTGTTATTCTTGAAGGCACAGATGGGTGTACAGTATTTGTCTGTTATCTTTGCATAAACATAATAGATTCAGGCATTTCAAACTTCAGGTTCTGAAAGGCTGACATCCAGTAGGTAATTCTAGAAATAGAAATGAGTTGATTACTTCTCCATTTCTTGGAGCACAAGATTGTATTTAAACCTTGTAGATTTGTCTCTACCCCAAAGCACAAAAGAACAGAGTACAGTAACATCCAATACAGGTAAGAAAGTTCGGATCACATAATTCATGATACATAGTACACTAATGTCCCTAAACAATCTTGCCATCTTACACACCAGTTTCAGTGATAAACTATCAGCACAATATATATGGACAGGTTTGAGGAAAAGCAAATTATCTACAGCAGTTAGAATTTTTATATTCCATGATGCAGTAATATCACTTTACAGCAGACCTCTGCTACGCCTACCTCCAAATATTCCAACAGAGAGTCAGAACTGTTGCCTTGAGGGGAGGTCTGTTTAAATTGATATCAGATTCAGGGCAGGTTCTGATCCTGCATCAGCATGTACAGGCCGGTTTCTCTACCCTCACTGCCTGAGTCTAAAGCATTAAAAGAGTCATTAAAAAATGCCATTTGTGTTCTTTCTGTGAATTTCAAAAAGACAATATTTGTGTGCTTTGCTTTTCAGCCATGTCTTGTTTTGTTTAAGAATCCATATGAGCTATTTTCTATTTGTGTGCTTTAAGTAATAAAACGTAATGCAACAATTCTTCGACGTTGGATTTTTTTGTGAAATTATGGGAAGCTGTATTACGCTGTAAAAAACAAACTTTTTAGAAAAAATGTAACAAATAATTAATAGGATATTGAAAAAGATTAAAATTTATAATAGGAAAATAGGTTTTGTTTTAATTAAAGCTGTTTCTTTGGACAAAGAAAAAAAAAAATCATATAAAAAATAATTTGTTTCCATGTTAGGTTAGAAGTTAAGAAGCACCAAGAGTCATGGCAATGCACTCAAACCAAAGTACTAATTGCTGTTTTATTATTTACCTATATTTTCACCTAGTTGTGCTATAAGAGGACGAAACTAAATTATAAGCCTTAACATTTTATTCATTAGATTAAAACAGCAACAACCTTATTATGGAAATCTCTTTCGAACAGTTGGTGGCGGTATTGAGCGGCAGGTGAATCTGTTCCTCGGTCTGTTTGCAGAGGAAGATACACAGCGGCGCTATGAACGAACAGAAATGGATTCAAACATTAACTCGATTTCAGGTATTGTTTATTTGATATTATCATTAGAGATCCTCAAATGTGTATCTTGTAACTATATCATAACTTCCTTTGCCCTGTATCGGAAGAGTCCTTGGGTAAGTTAACAGTTTGTGTTTGTTTACAATCGCTTTTATTTACTTATTTAATGTTTTTGTAAAAGTCTATCTGAATCGTCCTTAGTCCCAAACTGTCTTTTTACAGTCTCTTTTTTTTCTTTTAAATGTAAAAGATGTTTCTTAAAAGTTTTGTTGTTGTGCTTTATAAATAAACATGACTAAAGCCTCGTTTAGTCGCAGACAGTATCACTAAAGCTAGTATTGCGTCTTCTCCAGGCTCAGAGTCGTGCTTATGTGATGAGGAAAGGCCTGAGTTCGGTTCGGACTCAGTTTGAAGACATAGTGCGAGAGATTGATGGAGGACTGGATCACCTGCAGTGGAGAGGAAACCTCATTCCCAGACCTTACTTCACTGACTCTGTGAGCCTCTGTCATTCCCCATATCCCCTCCTGAAGGCGTTTTTTAAATATAAGTTGCTTATTTGTTACTCAAAGAAAGTATGCTTTAAATTTTTTTTTATCACTTTTAAGATGTTTATAATGTGATTCACAGGAAAGCCTATTGCTGCAGTATAAGCTATCCAGTTTTCAATCCCGTGACCTCCTGGTTGATTCAGAGAAGGAACAGAAGACTGAGAATGAGGACTGTGAGAAATCTCCCCCACGGTCTGATATTCAGGTGCCGGAGAGAGACGAAGCCATTGAAACAGCCAGCAGAGACACTTCCACATTTGTGGATGGTATTATCGACAAGAGAGGAGATAATGTGGTCATACAAAACCTGATGGATGAATCTACTACACTTTGTAGTACAATGAATTCAGATGTCATCCACTGTAGCATACTTCAGACAGGTAGTTTGAGAAGAGATTTTCACACAAAAAGGATACAGAGGTTTGTAAAAACATACAGGACTTGTTTGAGACACTGTTGTGTTTGTCTTTTGTTTTGGCAGGATCAAATTTGCATCCAGTTTTTAAAAACACAGCGCATACTCCTGACTCTCTGAAGCAGCAGCGAAGCGCTTTAGCCATGGAGCTGCTGTGGATCCAGCAAGCCATCAGTAGCAGAAAGAAAGTGAGAAAAGTTTAGATTTTTTTTTACATTAATGTTTATGAATGCATCAATGCCTCTGTGTCTTTTAGATTATAATCATATTCTGCTCTGCTTCTTTTGTAGTATCTTTCCCTCAAACAGAGAATGGATGTGCCACACTGATACTGGACCAGCTCTGAAGCTGTAATATTCTTATGCGTGTATCTATATATTTATATATATCTAAACTTGTGTAGTCTGTAAACAGGTGTGTGTTTTTTATTTTTGTACAAATGTTGTTTAAGAAATAAATATAATATGCATATGGGATGGAGATGGAGATGGGAGAGATACAAATTTTTATGCATCACAAAAAGCCACACAAAGACTCCCAAAACACACAGTTCAGTCAATGTAGTAACATATCTACTTAATAATTTACATTATATTCAGACTGGTATAAGCGCTGGAGAATTGACCTCTTGGTGTTGCCTGGTTTCTTTCAAGGTTTTTTCCCCCTCAATTATCTAAATTCATTGTTTTCTTGGTGAGTGTGATCTCACCAAGTATAAGAACTTTTCAATCAATCAGATTTGAGGGATAATTTTTCTAGAAATATCTGTTTTAGGCTTATGATCAGTGTTGGGTGCTTCTACACCCTTGTTAATCAGATATCATTTCCCACTGATTTTAGGCATACATTTTGGTTAGGGGTAGGTTTAAAGGTAGCGATTAGGATAAGTCTATATTTTTGGACTGTAATGTTGATCCAGGATCATGTCTTACTTGGCAAAATCACAACGACCCACCGTAACAGTCATAAACAGACAGCATCAGGTCTGTGGGGGGAAAAAAGTTCTGGGGCCAACTGTTCCAGGTAATTATTGTGGAAAAGCAGCTAAATCTGACTTGTCCCACATAATAATATATGATCATAATAATTGAATTACAGGAATCTCGGTTCACCATCATTAGAGCAAACTTATTTGTTGCTGCTTGCAGCTTTTGATTAAACGTTGCCACAAAGAAATTCTGACCTGCTGTTTTTATATTTATTGCAAATGATAAAGGCTATTTTTCTTCTTTATTACTTCACAGGTTCTTTATGTCCCTGTGTTTAAATGTTTGTTGTCTGTGAGTGATGATAAGGGGCATATATCACTAAAGACACGAACAGCCTCTTCAAACAAACACCGAATGTAGGTTTTTTTTATTTAGCACATTTAAGTCGAATAAAGTGATTAATTTTAATTTCTTGAGAAATAGAAGTGCAATTTCGAGATTGTGTCATTAATAATTTTAAGTAGCCCTCCCTCGCCGTCTCTGTCGTCTTGTTGCTGATTGTAAAAGCCCACAAAGGCCGCCGCCATTGTTAGTAACGCTGCCATGGCAACCAGGAAACACTCCAGTGTGTGCGCGAGAGGGAGGGCGTGTGGGTGAGGTGTTTGCGTCTCTCACACTCAGTGCTTTAATATTAGAAATAACCCTGAAAAATAATCAGCACAAGTAACAGGCCAGATAAACTTCTCCGGGTGATTAACTGGAGTACATAAGCTTTCTCTGTAAGTATTTTTGTGAGTGAGTGTGGATTTACATAAACACATGAGTGCTTCTTTGACCTGTAAGTGAATCAATTTGAGATTGTTTTTTTGTTTTCATTTAATGTGTGAATGAGTTTTGAATTTGCACTTTTACAGTATTATTTACATATTTAACTTTACATTATGATAGGATAAGTACGTTATCCTAAACAGGACTTGCTATCTGTTTGTGCTTATTTTACAGGTGTGTGTTAATGTGGCTAGTTTTGGGTCATGGCATCAACTGGTGTCACTAATCACCTGCCTCCAGTCAAGAGTGTGAGGGTCTATAGAAATGGAGACCCCTTCTTTTCAGGTTAGAATTAGTTCTGATGTTCTGTTGCACACACAGTGCTTAAAAATGTTACCCAATCAAGTAACTGTAGTGATGTGCAAAATGTATTTTATTATTCACTTTCACAACACTTTTAATGACATGCATACGTCAGAAATGAAACTCTGTGTGTGTTTAAATATATGTCTCTATGTGAATGTCTTTATGGATCAGGAAGGAGATTTGTTGTAAACCAGAGGCAAATCTCCACCATGGATGCTTTTCTTAATGACATCACTCTGAGCATCCGAGCTCCGTTAGCTGTTCGAAATCTCTATACGCCGCGCTATGGCCATCGGGTCGCTGACCTTGGTGACCTACAGCAAGGGGCACAGTATGTGGCAGCAGGGTTTGAGCGCTTTAAGAAACTAGAGTAAGTGTCAACTCATTCATAATAAGCATAATATGAATGATAATGCTTTCCATCAGGGTTCAATTATCTGAACTCAGTATTTGGACACTTCAGCCACACTTTGCATTGTATGAATTACATTAAATATCAGTCTGTGTTTTTGTTGATTATAACTAAAATGCAAAAACTGTTCATCATGATTATTAAATTAATTCACTAAAACTACAATTAAGATGAAAACTACTCCATCTGCCATCATGAAATTAGGCTTAATATTATATATTGCATATTTAGCTTGTTTTTTCTGTATATGTTTAGTTATCTCACGGCAGGACTGAAGAAAGGTCCACTGTGCAGAGTTATGGAACCAGCCCAGGTATAAATGTCAATACTTACTGTTTATTTTTTGTTTAGTTTGAATAGATCTGTGCGATTAGCCTATAAGGCAAGATATTCTAAAGTTTAAATGTAGGTCTCAAAAATCATACAAGATACAGTCAGTTTTTCTTGTTTGTTATGTTTGTGTTTTTTGTTGCTGTGGATGCTTAGCTGAAGTGTGGAGAGGAGGAGAGAAAGTGAGGGATGTTATTGTCCGTTCCAACAATAGAAGGCCAGGGGATACACTCCGCTAGTGTTATCAGATTAGAAAGCTTGTTAGGGCTTGTTTAAGTGCCTAACCCCTTTAATTCTGCACACAGAGCTGCTAAAACTATTGCTGATAATAGCCTTGAGAGCAGGGGACGCTGACTCAGCATCAATACACACGGCATCTTTGATTCATACTGATGGAAAATCACTGGCTGCACATTAACCTGCTTTCTACACTGCTCTATATTAAATAAATAAATGGACCTGAAATATTGATTTCCAGTTATTTCATTATGTGGCAAAGCGATATGAAAGACATGAAGCTTTGAGGGAAATAAGTTTCTTCAGAAACGGCCAATTATACAGTTTGCCTTTATATAAAAATGTATTGTAGATGACATGATACATTTACTAATTAACAATATGTAACTCTTTACACAGATTAAAGCACTTGTCAGGCCTAACGTGTCTGCAAAATGGAGGAAGGCCATCACTCTGCCCTGCATTATACAGTAAGAGCTCAGAGATTTAAATCCACTTTTCTTTTGTCAAACCAGTTTCTCTTATCCTTTCACAAGAGATCCAAACCTCTTTATCCTTTTCACATTCACATAGTGTATTTAGGAATGGAGACGTCCTCAGTCCTGCCATGCGTCTGATTATTCCCCGCCACATGCAGAAGAATCTAGAGCAGATCCTGAGCCTTATTTCTGAAAAAGCCATGCTTCGCACAGGAGCCGTGCGCAGGTATTCAGTCACACAAACTGTTTTTGTTTATATATATATATACTTATGAAGCATGTCATATTTATATCCTTAGGCATAGTTAAAGGCTGTTTTATTTTCACAATCAATCCACCTTTTAGGCTTTGTAATCTGGAGGGTTTCACGGTGACCTCCACAGAGGAGCTGGAGAACGGGCAAAGCTATGTAGCTGTGGGAACAGAGAGGTTCAAGAAGCTTCCGTATGTGGAAATACTGCTGAACAAAGCAACAGGCAACAGTGCAGACAGGTGATGTTGGTGAATAGTAGGAGCAGAGAGTAATGTTGGGACAGCTTGCCATCACAGGAATAAATAGCTTTTTAAAATATATCCATATGAGAACATATGTGTACATATTAATAAATCAGGATCTGCCTGTCTTCACTGTAGGCATTATGTAGGAGACAGAGGATTACAGAGAAGAATTGAGGTACTTTTTATATCCAGTATACAGTGGAGTTGCATTTGAGAAAATTATTAGCTTTTTTTAACTAAAAACCATAACTAATCCTAAAAATAATAAAGTTATTTGAGTAAACAGTAGTGATAATAAATTATTAATTGTGATTAATTGCATCCAAAATAAACGGTTTTGTTTACATGTATATATACAGTATGTGTGCTGTGTATAATATATATATATTTCAGAAAAATATGTTGTTTATATATTAAATATATTTATAATATAAATTATATGAATAGAAATATATACATATAATACAAAAAGTATTTTCAAAATATACTGTATGTGTGTGTGTGTGTGTTTATATATAAAGAAATATACACAAAACACATATTATATAGTATTATACAAAAAACATATTTTGTATGTGATTTATTATGATTAATCATTTGACAGCAGTAGTAAAAAAAACTTTTTTTTTTATTTTTTTATCCAAAACATTATTTCAGGGATAAATTATGTGCTTCACTGTATATTTGATTCTAATATTTTAAGAAAATACATATCCATGAGTCAAATTGTTCTATCAAAGTTCTTTAATATTCTGTAATGACAATCCAACTCAGAGTAGAAAGATGTTTCCTCAGGACAGCCACAGTGACTCCACCTTGATGAATTCACCTGAGGTAAATACCAAATACACTGTTATTTTCCATGTGCGTTGTCATTTATATATATACATAATATTGTGTAAATGGTGTTTGCTTTCAGAGGCAAGGCAGGCGTGTGAAGTCCACAGGAGATGAGGTGGAGCGAGAGAGCTCCCCTCAGCCAGTTAAAAGAAGAGGAAGGAGAGGAGAAAGAGAGGAGAACTCAATTTTTTACGCCAGACCTGCGAGAGTCCGCAGACACCCTCCCACAAACAGACCCCATCCTAGAGGTGCAATAGGTGAATACTGCATAAATCAACAATAGTAAATAAAAAAACAATAGTATCTTGTGTGTCTAAAATTCCAACAATTTATCAAATCTAAAAAAAAATTTTGTGTAATATTGTTAAATTGGGATAGATGAGCCCAGTGTGTTTAAGGCCTCTGAGAGCAGGATGAGGAAGGAGATTCGAGGTGCTGAGGAGGTCGCAGAGGATGAAAACACAGCGGTAGAGCTTCCCATTGACCAGGTACACCTCTCATCTACTTTTGTCATTTTTGTCATCTCATCTTGTCTTATCTTAAACACACACACACACACACACACATACAATACATGTTTTTATAATTTCAGAGAAAAGCAGAAATTGTAGAGGACGAGGAGCTTCTTGAAAGGGATCAGTTTGATACAGATGATATAAATCATGTGAGTGTGTAAAACATACAGGAATTAATTGTAACGATCATGAATGAAACTCACTGTGTGTTGTATTAAAGAGGGATTCAGCTGAACTACACAGGCCATCATCTGATCTCTCAAGTGAGAACGGAGAGGAGTTTATAGCATCTGAGAGGGAGACATGGGATGACACGTCAGCTCCACAGAGAGAAGCACAGCAGGGACACTCGTCCAGCAGAGAGTCTCAGCATGATAAAAACAAACGTGATGCTGTAAGATGCAGTGAATTGAGCATTGACCTTTTTGTTTTTTTTAGGTCTTATTTGTGTTTCACTTAGTCGATGGTTATAGAATTATTATATATTATACTATCAAACTCTTTTTTTTTTTATTAGGAGACACCCACAGAGCATTCCAGATCTTCTTCATCATCTTCATCATTCAAAGTCTCTGAACATTCTCCACGAAGTGAAGTAACACAGCAAGAACCTGTTAGTTTACATGTTTTAAACAATATATTTAACGTATGTAATCATATATGCAAATTAGTTTTCCCTTATATAGTGTCACTATGTAGCATTTAGGGCAGAATAAGGTACATAGATCATTTTTGTACTGCCTCAGCTTCAGTGATGGAACTATTAGATGTAAGAGAATTGTGTGTAAATATTAACCATTTAAACATTTTGTTGCTCTGTGTGTGTGTGTGTGTGTGTGTGTATCAGACTGGGGGTTCCCATGATGAACAAACAGACAGGGATGCGGAGCGACCTCTCCAGGCTGAAGATGATGCAGGAGATTGACAAACACCTTTACAATCCACACACTTCTCTAACCATGCAGTTCACTGATAATGGCATTGTTTTGGTATAGGAATAGCATTTTAAAAAATGTATGCAAAAAGCAACAGTGATCTTACAGCATGCAGAGATTCACTGAAAAGTTTTTTTTTATTATTTTATTTTTATTTCTTCTGTTTAACAAAATAAGACCTCTGATTGTAAAACACGTTTAAAATAAATGTATTTAAACACTGGGCACTATACGTTATTAAAACAAATCCATATAAATATCAGTTAATAATGCAGTATATACAAATAAGTTGCGTGTTCCACATTCACTGAAAAAATACTCTTTCCACAGTCGCATTTAAAGTGCAAAACATTTGGATTTCACCAACATGGTTCAAGTACAGTTTTAAAGTCAACCATCACCTCTTCTCAGCACAGAATCACAGCACATACTGAAAACGAAGCAGCACAGATATTGTTTCAGATGAATATGTGTGTGTGAGGTGTGATCACATGGCCGGAGCACCTCCCAGTCCAGTGGCACGTTTCAAAGATCACTTGCATTGCGGGCTCCTGCGCCGTCTGTCTCAGAGACAGAACTCAGTACACACACAGTCACTCCAGACATGATGAGTAACATCCCCAGCACAGCTCCTACATGAGCAGAGACCGAGAAAAGACTCAAAGACTTGTGCAGCTAAAGAGAGACGGGGGATGTTACAAGCACAGAAGCTACTTACTCTTTCCTCCAAACTCTTCTCCAAGCAATGTACCCATTAGTAACGTGAACAGAAATGTGAGGGAGTTCACCATTGGGACAGCCAGAGACAGATCTACAAAACAAACAGCACTTCAAAAATCCTTCCTTAATATTTAGATTGATTGTTTTCATGGCTGCACAGTGGTTATGCTTGAAATAGCACTGAATTAAAAAGAAACTTCTCACCTGTAGAAGCAAGAGTGAAGTAGAATACTAATGATCCACTTTGGTTCAACAGGAATGGGATCAAATACTAGATTAAAAAAAATGAATAGATCAAATATTTTTATAATTATAAATTTCTCATAAGCACTTGTTATGTATGTGCATATATTTTTTAAATACGCACCCTGGTATTGAGAAACAGGAATTTGACCTCAGCCAGAAACTGGAGGAGTTTGTTGTCCTTCTGAACCCCTTCAATGCCCTCTGTGCCTTTTTTCAGGAATGGGTTTGTGCCTCCCCACAAGATCGCGACCAACAACAAACAAAACACTTCACCTACAGACAGCATATTATGATAGACATTTATATTGCTTACATGTAATACAACAATAAATTACAATATGTAGCGTCTACATTATACTATGCAGATCAGATGTAAACATTGACACGTGAGCAAAGCATCACTTGCAGTTTTATCAACAATGACTGTCATAAATCTTAAACTCTGTGTGTGGAGGCGCAGTCAATTTAATTAGACACGGCTGTACGAAATTTTCCAAAACCTTTTAAATACTCTGAAAAGTACAAGGCAGTCTTACTTGTCGACACCATTTCAATTCTTCCGCAAGTAAACTACTGCTTCCTTTAACAAACAGCGTCTTCTTCCTGTTGACTTCTAACTCAGATACATTGGTTTAAGCAGCCTGATTCGTTTCAAGCGGCTTTTTTTTTTATCCTTTGTAGCTTTAGATCTGCAGTTCAACAGATTTCAAAATAAAAGACATCGCTTGGTAGATGAGAACACAAACCATCCGCATCGAGTGCTAAAAAAGTAGAAATGTATATCTGTTTTCACAATAATTTAAAAAAGCAAACAAATAAAAATTTCACTAATTTGTTTTATTGAATCAATGTGTTGTAAATAAATATACAATGTTTGTCATAAATAACTTCATTTATCCAGGAAATACAGCAAATCTTAGATTTAATTTCTATAAAACAAAATAATTAAGTTAAAAGACAGCCTGTCATCATTTATTTACAGAGACTACCTTCTAAAAACAGAACAAAATCATGTCCAATTCACTTTATCATCACAAGTGAGCAACGATCCCAGTCAAAATGATGCAAATAATTGAGAGAGATATGAATGCAATGTATCAGTCTCCAGCATCTCCTGTAAATAAAACAGACAAATCCATTATTGTTTCATCACCACATTCATAAACACTACATTCATTAAAGATCTGCATTTTTATGTATTTTACAAATGGGAAAATTACTAAAGTTAAGACTTCAAAGAGGTGCTGTCGTTGTGCTCACTCCACAAAGAAGTTGAACTCTTCAGAAAAGATTAATCAGTGTCTGTCAACTTACATTTCAGTCTGGAGATAAAGGTTATGATCATGATTTTATCACCTCTTTTTGTTAAACAAAATGCAGTTGAAAATTTTGAGACATTGAGTAAGGTCTTTACCATAGATCAAAGTTCTCTCAAGTTTCTGGTTCAGGAGGTTGTTCTTTAATATAAATGTGACATTAACTGTTGGCTTATGGGCCTCATATCTGCTCCTAACTAAATAAAGACCATCTTCTGTCTGATTATGGAGCTCCAGGTGATTAATGAGACTTTGGCCATATTCATCCAGCCAGATCACCTCAGGTTTGGGGAATCCCTCTGTCTCAAACTGCACTGTCACTGTCACGATCAGCTGGAGGTGCCAGCTGAGGCCACTGGATGGCCCTGCAGACTATGTGTGTTTTGTGTTTAGTTTGGACTCATGTCTCCGCCCACTCATTTGTTGTCTAGGTGTTTGATTGTCTGCTCCACCCCTTTGACCTACTTTCACCTGTTTAAACCCCCCCTCTGTTTGAGTGTTGTTCACGGTTCATTGTTTGTTGTTTCAATTCATTCGTGTTCCTAGTACCTTGCTATTCTGTCTGTTGGATTTTCTGTTGACGATTTCTACCTGGATCTGGACCTTCCCTCTTGTCTCTCCCCTAGGACTCAGTTAACTGGTATTTCGACCTTTTGCTTTGTTTTTAGACTCTGCCTCTGTCTTTGTCTCCTATAACGATGTCTGCTGGCGATCTACCTCTGTAACCCTGACTTTGATTCTAATTAAACACTGTTTGCAATTGAGCTTGTACGCCTCACATCCCTTTCATTACAATATCAGAATATCAGATTTTAAAACCAACAAATATTTGTATCGGTATTGGCCGATGGGCTCTAATGTCTAGATAGTATATCTTAAATAATTAGTTTTTTAATTGCATTTCATTGCCATTTTTATTGGCCTCACTACAAACAGGCTCAATTTTAGAAACATATTTTCAATATTCTTAAATATTTTTTGGAACAAGTGGATTCAGGATTCTTTGATAGAAAAAACAAAACAGGATTCATTCAAATTAGCAATATTTTGTAACAATATACAATAACATTCAAAGGTCAGTACTTTTTTCTTTCTTGTTTTCTCAGCAAGGATGTGATAGTAAAGACTTTCTGTTTTTATATTTTGAATAAATGCTGTTATTTCTAACTTTTTATTACATCTTTGATACTGAATAAGCATATAACAATTGTTTCTGATGGATTGTGACACAAAAGACTGGAGTGATTGCATATAAAAATTCATTTTTGCTTTACAAAAAATAAATTTTACTTTAAGCATATTAAATAGAAACATTTTGTTTTAAACTGCAATAACATTTTTGATCAAATAAACGCAGCCTTAATGAGCTATTTAGAATATTAAAAAAATATGAAATACATTTTCTCCAAACGGATCTCAAACTTATGAACAGCAGTGTATACATGTATATTCACAATTTCATCATAACATATAATACTTTACTATTGCATGTAAATACATATTAATGTAACTCCATGGTGGCTGTGAAACCCTAATCTACATTAATAATATGATTTTCACACCATTCTAACTGACGCTTGTCTGTCACATGTCATTTTCCTGGTTTCCTTGGTAGCACATTTAATTTAGTACATTTCCTTGGTTTCCTTGGTAACATTTTTAAATTAGCACAGGTCTTATACAATATAAGATGCAGCACTAGTGGGACGGGGCGCTCTCAAACGGGTCCCGGGTCAACAAGACATCCATATTGTTTAAGATGTGCAACATTAGTTGTGACAGGCAAATAGCAGCTTAGTTATTAGGGCACAATATATAAGCAGCTTAAATAATTGTTTGTTTTTTAACAACATGCCAGCTTCATGGCATAACAATATATGCAGAACTTAAGCTACTTTAAATTTGAAATAACTTGAATAAAAACCTTTTCCATTAAATTAATAAAACCATAGCATTATTTTTAGTGCAACTATGCAACCTAATTACTTCCTGTAAATATGGAGCACTGAGCAGTGATACTGCAGCATGTTTAAAGTGGACTGCATATACTTAGAGAATTAAACACAGGCTTTTAAAATAATGCATACTTAAGTTGTGGATAACTGTTCTGTCATTTTTTTCTTGTGTAATCATTACTGTCAATCAATAATGGATGCTGGACTCTACCCTACATGCACTGTGATATGAATAAATCATGCAAATGACGGCCTCGCTGTTTGAGTGTGTCTCACCTGGATTCCCTCGATTCTTTCTGTGACAACATAGGCGTGGTGCATGGCAATCAAAGGAACATGGACACCTGCCATTTCCCCCAACTTAGTGGCCCAGACACCTGAACAATAAAATATAGTATTTAAACAGATATTTGATAAGAAATACATTTAAAAAAATACTTTAAATATTGAAAAATTTACGTAAAATAATTAATAAGTAAACACTGATTTAAAAAAAAAAAATTATATTAAAATAATATTCTGGGAATATTTTAAAGGGTAATTTAGTGATTTCAAAATACTAATCAACTATTCTATTTAAAAATTCAATTTGACAATTTAGATGAATAATTGAGTAACTGATAACAGGCAAAGCAGAATTCATTATATGATTTATTTGATTATACATGTATATGCATATATATTTTGCATAATTTAATTTGCAAGGCAAATGATTAAACTCTATAAACACCCTATAGATTCTAATTAAAGCAAAGAGGTCTGAAATGTACATCTAATTAAAAAAAAAAAGATTTTAATAACCACCTCAGTCAATATTACATTTTAAAAATAACAACACTAGTAACAAAATGCCTCATTGGAAAGTAAGAAATCAATTTTCAAAACGGATAGTTTAATGAAGAAGTGCCTGATATTTTAAAAAACTTTTACAGTAGCTTGTGTTAAATGGTTTTATGCTATGACAGACTGCCCTCTGCTGGTGAAGTCTGCATCATTCTGACCTGCACAATTCACCACACATGGTGTTCGGATGGTCCCATGAGCAGTTTCCACCGCTTTCACTCTCTTAACGCCCAAATCATCAACCTTAACCTGGATACCCGTGACTGGACAGTTCTCAATCACCTGTATTCAATGATAAACATATCAATATGGTTCATGTTAAACCAGACAGTAACTCCCCTTTAGCTTATATATAGAATAACTCAAGCACCACTTGATAAAGTAAAGGGTATGGAGGCGTACAGTGGCCCCGCGTGCGGTGGCTGCTCTGGAGAGGGTGGTGCAGGTCCCTGCTGGGTCCATGGTGCCGTCTTTGGGCACATAGAGTGTGCCATAAAGATCTTTCACATTCATCAGAGGATACAGGTCCTTGGTCTCAGCAGGTGACAGGACGTATGACTCAATACCATACACTTTACCCAGCTGAAATGCAAAATAGTTTACTTATCACTACTATTTCATTCACTGTGCTTAATAAATTATAGATTTCCTAGAATTTTTTAAAAACCATTTGTTTTTGCACTTTTTTATGGTGGTTCAGGATTTGTGCCATACCGACATGAGGCGCTTGTATTCATCTAGTCGCTGCTTGTTGGAAGCAATAAACAGGCCTCCATTTTGGATCCAGCCCGTCTCCAGGCCAGTCTCTTCCTCCAACTCTGAGCTGATCACATTGCGAGTGTGAGCCAACAGCTCCACCTCGGTATCACTAGGTCTTAACTGCCACAAAAGTCCTGTGAAAAGGTAAAAAGACTTTATTATACAAACAGAAACAAAATTCAAAAGACGAGCTGAAGCTCATTTGTATTTGACAGACTGCTACGCCTAAGGATTTGGCTTTAACTATTACAAAAGCGGCTGTAAGCCTATTCATACACTTTACAAGTGAGGAATTAAAGCTGCTTTGCAACATAAATGACATTTTCTACATTATGCACATGCAACCTAAGTTCTTTTCCCCCCACATTATGCACCGAGGCAAAACTGATGTGTTTTGGAGCACAGAAATAAACTGTTATCACAAAGTAAGCAAAGTGTAATACCTGCCGTGTGCCAGGTGGTGCCTGCAGTCAATCTGTCCCTCTCCAGCAGAACCACATTGGACATGCCTAGTTTACACAGGTGGTAGAGGGTCTGGCAACCCAGGCTTCCTCCTCCAATCACCACAACATCTGCAGACTTGGGCAGCGGTTTGGTGGGCCCACTGAGACCGTCCTCTTGTTTGAGGGTCTTCTCATAGGGGACACTCTTCTCTGTGGTGTGCGTAGACTGGGAGGTATAGCAGCGGGTGGTGGCACGACAAAGGTGCGAGAGGGGCTGTCGGCATGCCACCACCCTCCATGCTGCTGTTCCCAAGAAGGCCATGGCCCCTGTAACATTACCAAGGATTATCACTGTCAAAGAGTACATCAGAGTTCGGTGCCGGGCCCTTTTTTATTTTATATTGTTTATTTATTTATCCATTCATTTTATAACAGTATCTGGCAGAGAATAAACATTTGTAGAGTTAAAAAATACTTTCCATTTCCAATATTGCAACAGTATTATAATAGCTAGATGCAATTTTACAATTAACAATAAAAATGTATCTATTTTGTTATTTGACGCTAAAAGTATAATTTCTCTTTATTCTATTATTGAGTTAGCTGATCATCATGCGAGTCAGCTTGCATTACATCTTAGTGCAGCTTTGTCACTGAAACAAAAATTCTGATTTATTTGTTTTAAATACAGCTTTGTTCAACAAAACCAATCACACAGAAATAATAATTTGTCTCTGCAGAACATCATACAAAATCTATGCTAAAACATTTTTGCAATTCTTAACGTATGCAATGCAAACAAATACAACTAAATAAATAACTTGCAAAACAGTCACCATTTCAAACACAATTCACGCGTTTTGTGAAACAGATGGCATGTACTGAGAAAACAAACAAACAAACAAAACCATAAACGACCATAAAGCAGTCAGAGAGTGGAGTAGGGCAATAGTAACTTCGCGTTTGTCGCTCACCCATATAAAACTTACTGAAAGCGTCCTCTGTTTAACTGCTTCTTTAAGAGTAACGTTACGAGTCTGCTGTTAGATATGTTCATAAACAGAGCAACTGGTGCTCAAATATGGCTGTTTGCTGACTGAGCATGTGGACGGACACAGCTGTGCTGTGGCGAACTTCAGAACTGCAGATGCGTGAATAAACCAAACAAGCGGAGAGACGTGTCTGAACACAAACTACAGCGAAACAGGTCTGATGTGCTGCAGATCTCATACTTCTCATAGGATTAGACAGTTTTGTACTCAACTGATGCTGTGTACTCAGGTTTAGGCAGTTCCCGATTCGTTTTCTTTGCAAACATGTTAAAAGTGAAAAGTTGACGTTTTTATTTGCGTACATTGACGAATTAATTTCATTGATGAGCGTCGGAAAGCACGCGACCTTTTGCTTGTCCCTCTCTGAACGTTTCATAGACAAAAGTGCATGAATATTTAATAAAGTATTTGCACAGTTTACATTTTCAAATTCCGATTATATATATATAAAACGTGTAAAACGTTTAAATTTGGTTAAAAGTGGCCTTACGTTTTCGGTTTGTTAACTTAAAAGAGCTGGCAAGCCGTTTTAACAATCAATCTATAAACCGCTCTCGTATTTTTTTCCATGTTACTAGTAGGCCTACTTATTTATTTAGATACTAGTATATATTTTCCATTAAGTACTAGTGCTTATTCATTAGCTACCAGTGCTTATTCTTTAAGTAGTGTCTTTGCTAAAGTTACTAGTACGTGTTCATTAGATACTAGTTCTTAATCATTAGATACTTATTCCAATAGTGACTAGTACTTAATAATACTCTCCTTGTAAAGACAAAATAGAACTAGTTTTTACTAGTTACAAGTAATTTTTTAGACCAGAGATATTCTGAACTTAATAGATACTAGTACTTTTTCAATTTACATTTCTGCTTAGTATGTTAATCGTATGTGGAATATTAATGAACCAGCAACAGGCTATAGGAGAGAGATTAGACAGAAAACTGAAACGATGGATTTCATTTTTTTCAAGCCACATAGAAAAGAAATATTCATTTGTACACAAACACATGGAAAACATATTTTTGTTAGTTTTGTAAACTAATTTCGTAAACACGCTAGCCAAATGTGCTTGTTGGTCATTAAGCGACCTCTAGTGGTTGAAGACACTTATTTTATTATCTTATTTTTCTCTTTTTCATCCAGTTAAAACAATAAATATCATATCAGGTTTGTACATAACCCTGTTTTTTTGTTTGTTTTGTTTTCCATAGTAAAATAAATTAGTAAAATACAAATTTTTACTAGTAACATTTTGAATAAATACTAGTTTCTAATAAATGTGTACTAGTATCTATTCAATAAGCACTAGTATCTAATAAATAAGCAGTAGTTTCTAATAAATAAGCACTAGTATCTAAAGAACAAGTACTAGTATCCAATAAATAAATACTAGTATGTAATAATTAAGTATTAGTATATCTAAATAAGTACTAGTATCTAATGATCTAATGAAAAAAGAAATAGTGTCTACTTAATAGGTACCAGTATCTAATGAATAAGTAATAAAAAATATTTACTAGTACCTAATAAATAACCACTAGTACATAAACTTTGAGTACTAGCCAGTAGTGGAAACATACTAGTCAAAACTGATATTGATACTCAATGACTGATCTACATAAAAGTCAAAATTTGAATTGAAAAGTATCTAATGAATAAGTATTGTACCGAATTAATAAGCACTAGTACTTAATGGAAAAGATACTAGTATCTAAAAAATAAGTACTAGTAACATGGAAATAGATACTAGTGTTAAAAGGGCTTGCCATAGCCTGAGGTTTTTTTAGAGACTTCCAGAACAATGCATGCATTGCTTACCTGTCAGATGAATAAATCCACGAGGGAAAAATAAAAAATACAAGAAGTTTTGCTGTTGCAAAGCTTGTGTGCTGTTTAATGCACACGTCCTATTGCCTGCAGCTCAGGTCCATTGGTTTGCAAGCTGCCAAATAGACATGTTAACCCTAGTGTAAACTCTCCACCCACCAACCATAGATTTGTAGTAGATTTAGTCTGACTGCAAAAACAATGCTAAGAAATGTTATTTACCACGTTATATATATATATGTAAAAAATTTATAGACTAAAAGAATGTTAGCTTTATTCTGATTGTGAAGACTCAGCTGTTAGTTTTCCCTCAGAGCAGACCACAATTAGAGCAGAAAGGTTGATCTCAGACATCTGCTGTCCTGTTAGGATTCTGAATTATAGGAGGCTTCATTGCTCCCAGAAAACATTGAGGATATGATTGAACATCACAGGAGGACTATAATGGGATATAACCCTTAAAATATGTGGTGAAAGATCTATCCTTTGAACATGCATTATAAATCACAAAAATGAATATACTTTATACATTGGTGTCAGTATGCATGCAAATAGGCGTGTAGATTTGTAGAGTGTTTTTAATGTAATGTCTTACAATTTGACAGACAGAAACTCTGACACTGACAGAATAACAAAAGTGTTTTCCAGATACCCTGAACTTTGACCATTATTGGCTGACCTATTTATATATACAAGCCCCAAAAAAACATCCTGGAGAGCTTGGAAACTCTCTGTTTCAGACATCTTGCCTATCCAAGGCAGCCAATCAGAGCAGGTTTATTGAGCCACACCCCCCTGCACAGGGAAATATGACAACACACTGCATGAAGCAATGACAGAAGCCTATCAGTGACAACACCCACAATATTACTGTGTCCATTCACTCAGATACTCACAAACTGTTGTAAAATAATATTTATGGCACTGGAGATTATTTGTGACCGTGGACTACAAAACCAGTCATACGTGTCAATTTTTTGATATTGAGGTTTATAAATTACCTGAAAGCTGAATAAATAGGATTTCTATTGATGTATGGTTTGTTACGATAGGACAATATCTGGTTGAGATAAAACTGATATAACTTTAAATAACTGGAAACTGAGCATGCAAAAAAAATAATAATCTAAATAAATCTCCTTCTAAGATGTCCAAATGAAGTTCTTAGCAGTGCATATTAAGCAATCAAAAATTAAGTTTTAATATATTTACAGAAGGAAATTACAAAATATCTTCATGGAATATGATCTTTACTTAATATCCTATTTGTAGCATATTTGCTACAAGCTTCAGGGTCACATTTATTGAAAGGTCAGAGCAGTGTTTAGTTTAAGTTGGTATGACATGATATTACACAGAAGATCAAAACCATCTGATTAGGCATTTCAAACTGCTGTTTCTGTGCAATAATCACTGCAAAGCCATTGATTGTGTGTCATTTGAGAATGAACTGCTTACTGGGGTCATGAGGGGAAATACCTTCATCTGAGAAGACGCTGAACACCCCTGAGCTGTCACGTGACCCTTACTCTGATATAAATGAATCATGTATTAATCTGCACAATCAACACCTCAGTATTGTGAGAGACACTGTTAAATCATAAAAGAGTAACTCAGTATTAGTGTAACGTGTGACTCGGGACTATGAATCATTAACAAGAGCTTCTATATCCTGCAGTTGTTGTTTCATTTATATATATGTTTTAACTGTTGTATGATTGTTTCCTGTCTGGTAATTAATGTCTGAAGAAACTGCTGCTGCTCGTCGATGTTCATTTATATGGAGCTGAAAACACTCAGCGGTGTATTTACTCATCAATCCCATTCAGTGTGAATTGCCTCTTGTAAATAATGATCAGGAAGGTCATTGACTGAGAACAACTATTTATTATATACAAGCTACTGTATGTAAATCCACCCGCATCAGTGTTCTTTCAGTATCATTTGATATACTATTATAATTTTAAGTTTTTAGTTCAGTGCTACAGTTTTATTAATTTTCTAAGGTATTTTTTTCTTTTTTAGTTTTTAAAGTTTATTTAGTTTCAGATATTTAAGTATTTTCAGCTTAAAATTTCAATTACAAATGATTCAAATTTTATGTTCATTTACGTTTGTATTATTTTATTTCAGTTAATTTTTTAATGGTAGTTTAATGAACTAAAATGTCTTTCTGTGAATACAAATATTTGGTAACATTTAAACTTAAGGTGTCCCCTACTCGTTACATGTACTTATATTACAATGACAATAAACGATGCGCAATTTCACGAAAGTAATTTGATCCTAGCCCTAACCATTTAGTACAGGTACAATTAATATTACTCAGTACTCAAATGCACTGTAACAAGGACACCTTAAAATAAAGTGCAGCCAATTTATTTAATAAAAGTCCTAGTAAATTAAAAACTCAAAATACGGACACTCTAGAAACCCAAAATTGCTATTTTGTACTTTTCTACTCTAACCAATAGATGGCGGTAGAAAGGCAGCAGAACTAGCAGCTGGACCTAAAGAAGTCTTTATAGTTCCTGCTGGACATGAAATGAAATTACTTCCCAGAATGTGATTTAATAACATCTTAAGATTATATTCCAGCCCTAGTAATAGTTTTACTGCCTATGTATTTATTCTCTGTCTGAGAGACGAGAAGACAAAAGTCTTTCAAGATCAAATACATGTGAAGGAAATCCAACATTTTCATTTTTCAAAAAACATTTTAATTTCAAAAATTACCAAAACTGCCATGCATACTCTTGCCATGTCATTTGGTCCTGCTGTTCAGTTCGGAGCGACACAGAAGGGAATAAGACAGGGAAGAGAAATAAATAAGAACAAATGATTCTGATGGGAACAGAGGAATTACACATGAACAGCAAAAACACACCGAAAAAGAAGAATCTTCGTCCACACACACCATTTCTAATATACACTAAGCTCTGTTTGATTGATTGTCTGAGTTTGATAGTCTCTACGACAGCTGTATCAAATCCTGTAATAACATTTAGAACACACCACTTCCATAAAAGCTATCAAATGCTTTTTAAATAGTAAATAAAGAAAAATAACCTAATAGAAATGCAAAATATGCTTAATCCGTACCAAAAGATGGACAAAAACCTCCTAAAATATATACTAAAAAGTTTTTCTCTTCAATCATTGTCAATATAAGAGTCATTTAATGTATTGCACCCTATTGCCTTTACAGTTCTTGTTTTTCAATAAAAAGTGTTGGACTTGGGCATGAAAACATGTCTTAATATCTTCCATATTAATGTCTTAATATGGAAGTAAGGAAATGTATCTTGTTAGAGCTATTTAGATTTTTACTAGAAAACCAGATAAAAAAATACTGATTTGCGAAATGATTTTTGCTGTTGTGGAGTGATTGGTCCCAGGTCTCCCTCGTCTCTTCCACAGTTTTGAGGTCTCCATGAAGAGTAACATCTGCTCTTATAAAGAGCTGCTGCCTCCTCCTCTCATTCCTGTGGCTTTGGGGCTGCGCTTCACAACTCGTCCTTGTAGGTGGCGCTCTGCAGGCCGGCGGGGGGCTGAGAACCCTTGAGTGTTTTATGCGAGCCTCTCCAGTCCGTGCGCACATTGTCGTCATCCCACAGCGTAGACGTCTCTGTGTCGCTCACCCACTCTGGGTCCCCGGCGTAATGGCAGGGCTGCACCAGAAGGGGGTGTGTGGAATACGCCATGAGATTCCGATTAGGAAAATGGGATTTGTAGTCCTCACTGTTGAGAGAAAACAACACAATAAAACCATTTAGTAACTTGAGCTCTTATGATTATAGGCTTAACAAAGTAGGGTCAAATATTTTTGTCACCAGACCCCCTAACCATAAGGGTAAGCAATAATATAATAAATTAAATGAGTGCTGTCAAACAATTCATCACATCCAAAATAAACATTTTTGTTTACATAATATATGTATATGTGTGTGCACTGTGTACATTTACTATGTGTATATAAAATATGTTGTTATGAAATATATTTATATATACTATAATTTATATGAATATAAATTAAATCTTTCAAAATATATACTGTATGTGTATATATTTATATATACATAATAAATATACAAAGTACACACATATATAATATGTAAACAAAAACCTTTTGGATGCAAGTAATTGCAAGTAATCATTTTTACAGTAATAAATATAATATATATATATATCCAGGCAAGATAATTAATAGTACAATAATATAATATTAATACTATATGTATTTATACTATATCCATATTTTATTCTAATATTAAAAAATCTTACCCCTCAGTATGAGCAATATAATATAATATAAATCCATATTTTAACCCCCAAGTATACACAAATATTTTAAATAAATAATATACGTGCATTACGATAAAATAAAAGCAAATAAAATAAATTATACTATAATGTGTATCTTTAAATTATTTGATTATAATTTAATTATTTAAATTAAACTTGAATTATCTGTTTTTGCAAGTAAACTCTTCATATATTTCTCTGTCTTATAATTCCCATTTTATCCCAATTTTAAAAAGTACTAGAGATGCTTGCATTACAACCTTTCAAAGGAAAGAGGTCACTGCTTTATCTATTTAATGACTCTATTGGATCCAGAATCAGATGGCGAATCACTTGAGGGCTGGTGCTGCTCAACTTTACCCTAATAAATAAATACAATATCAAATCCATTACTACTAGGTACTTGGTGTACTGAGGATAAACGTGTGTTCTGGGCCAGCTGGCAGAGGGCCCTCGGCTTCGTCAGACCTGGAAGAAGAGCAAAGCAGCAAACACCGGCTAAAGTAGCTACTAATTCAGCTGGAATGCATGACGGGGAGGGCAGGGCAGGGTGTTTAAAGGGTTAGCCGTCAGCGGGCAGCAGAAGCACGCCAGATCGCTGGAAACACTGAATAACCCCGCTCTGATCTGTCTCTGTGGGGATGAGGAGCTTTAGGCAGGACGTGCCAAGCAAAACCAATAAGAGTAAGAGATGGAGAGGAGAAAATAGATGGCATTATGCCAATCCACAGCACACACACACAAGCGCTCGCGCTGAGAAATCAAAGCGTATGCCATCTCAAGATCTGGCTTGGCTTGAGGCTTGACTTTCTGGCTATAAAAACCGAATGACTATTACATAGTTAAGAAACTACGTAGCACACATTTGTGGTGAGTTATTTCAGTCAGTCCAACTTGGCACAGATATGAAGTAGTCCTTATATAATGTAATTATATGCATGTCTTTTAGGTGAGAAGGCATACTTTCTCAGCTAAAATCAGGAACATCACTCTTCAAACGCCACTAACAATTCCTTCTGAGAAAATAAATCCAATCCCCTGTTGTCTCTCAACATCAAAATCTACCGCCATATTTGTTTAGAACAGCTTTTGCTTGTAAACAGAGCTTGACCCGTGCATATTTCTTTCCTTTCAACATGATGAAGCAATATAATGTCCGAAGAAACAGTTAAAACGTCTTAATGATGGATTTGTTACAAACATGCACCTTTTAGCTTCACAAGGCATTAACGGATGGACTGGAGTGCTGTGGATTATTTTGATGCATTTATCAGCTCTCATTCTGACGGCACCCATTCACTGCAGAGCATCCGCTGCTGAGAGAGATGCAATGCTACACTTCTCTAAATGTGACGAAGAAACAGACTCATCTACATCTTGGATGTCCTGAGGGTGAGTGCATTTTTTATTTTACGGCCTGAATGCCGTCTTACTCACTTGGGGTGCTTGTCATACATGATGGGTAGAAACTCATCTACAGGAAGCATCTTGGATATGGGTTCAGCGTTTAGGAGTTTCTGAGCTCCCTGAAGAGAGATGGCATAAGACAGTGTCCAGTAGGAGTAATCGGCGTACACCAGGTTCCTCACGTTCTCCACAGCAACTTCCTCTTCAGGGTTCACCTTCTTCCTGCCCAGGTATCTGCAACAGATCACCGCAACAGTTAAAGACACCAGACAGGGGCGCTATATCTGTGACGGGGTTTATCCTTGGATTACACATGCATATTTTAAATAAGAATTAGAATTGCAAATTTTAAGCAATATTCTGATTCTGGGTTCTTCCTGTTACCAGGGCAACCGCGCGTCACTCACATGATGTCCCAGTCCAGCTCCACCTGCTCCACCTCCTCCATCAGCCGCATCAGGCGACGTTTAAAGTTGGCTTGGAAACGCACGTCATCCTCAAAGATCAGCGCCTTATCTAGCTGCATGTCTACCATCTGTGAGTAACATACGGGAAATCACTTCGACATACTAAAAACACAGCATATTCATTTTCAATTATTTCAATATACGTAGGCTACCATTCAAAAGAAATTAATACATTTATAAATTACTTTTATTAAACAAGAAGCATTGAATTGATTAAAAGTGACAGTGAAAACATTGATATATTACAAAAATGCTGTTTTTTTTACTTTATACTCATCAGAGAAGCCTGAAAAAATATTATCATGTTTCCACAAAAATATGAAGCAGCACTGTTTTCAACACTGACAATAATAAATGCTTCTTGAGCAGGATGTTAAAAATTCAAAATTTAAATATATTCACATAAAAAAATGAGTTATTTTAAATTCTAATAATATTTCACAATATTACTGCTTTTTTAAATGTATTTTCAGCAACAAAAACTGGTTTTAATCTATTGCGGTAGCGTGTCAGCTGGAAATATCAGTTTCCATTTCCAAACATTATTTTAGTCATTAATTGTAATAACGCAGTGAGATTATTGTCTGATAACAGCCAGTGCTTCACACAGAGATCTGATCTGATCATCATCAGTCTGTCTGGAGTCACAGAAAGAAACAGAACAAACTGAGACAGACTCAATCCAGAAGAACTTATGACAACATCTCCAAGATGCTTCAGATAAACCTACCTGGAAAGCTCCAGTACTGTACTGTTCCTCTGCTGTAACATGAGGATCCTTTCAAAAATAACGCCATAAACAGATTTCATTGATCAATTAACTTCTTTGAACTAAATCAAATAAATACTAGGTATTACAGCTTTTGGTAAAACAGCTTCTGTTCGCTGCCCAGAGTTTTTCAGGTAGCTTTCCAGGTGGGTTTTTTTCTTCATCTTGGAGACACATTACTTAGTTTTTCTTGTTAATTTTTGTCAGTGTGTTATGGTTCCAAAAAAGCAATCGTTTTCTAGATAAGTCAAGTCATTTCCTCTGGTTAAAATATGAACCATATTGCAATTTGACCCAAAAATTAGCACAGGACAAAAATATATTTGTAGACTACAGAAATGACTCACATTTGGTAAGAATGAAAAATAAGTTTTTTTTTTATCTGGCTGATGTTGTATTTCTGTTTTGTTTTGTCACATTTCTCTAGTATTTGGAATGTCACTTGAAGTTCCTTGCATTCTTCCTGCAAGAGGCCAGTCTGTACCTGGTCTGGAACAGAGCCAAAGAGATCTGGGAATGCTTGGTGTCCGGCATGGATGTGTGTGAGCTGGATCGAGAGGTGTGTGGTGGTGTTTTCGACTTTGAAATGACTCAGTGTTGCAAATGCTGATTTGTGTTGTTAGTTAGTTTTTATGTTGTTCAACTCTGCTGTAGATGTGTTTCGAATGGTTCACCAAGGGACAGCATGATCTAGAGAGCGACGTCCAACAACAGCTCTTTAAAGAGAAGATCCTCAAGCTGGAGCCTTACGAGATCACTATGAACGGTAGTAGTTCAAGCACAGAGTTCACTGGCAGTGTTTCCTGCATCATAGCAACTTCAAATATTGCACGTCTCCTGTAAATCTGCGGGAAACCACTATGCTTATTGTGCTGAATTTACCACCAAAAAAAACCATTGGGTGAAGTTGCATAAAGTTTCCTGAGTGAGTTTTCTGCGGTTTTACAGGGTTTAACCTCTTCAAGACCTTCTTTGAGAATGTGAACCTCAGTGACCACCGTCTCAAACGACAGGGAACACAACTGGTATGAGATTCCTGTTTGCTCTCAGTGAAGTTGTTGGGAAAATCCCATCTATACAGGCAAAATCATATGATTGTTTCTCTCAGTGTGTGGAGCGGCTGGATCTGGCTGGGATGGACTTCATCTGGAGGATCGCCATGGAGTCTCCAGACGAGGACATTGCTAACGAAGCCATACAGCTCATCATTACTTACAGCTACATTAACCTCAACCCCAAAATGAAGAAGGTAAACAATCGAACCTTTGGTGTTTTTTATTTTGACTCTTTCTATTTCAAGATCTCTCTGTTAATCACCATCTTCTTTGTGTATTTTTTGCAGGACTCAGTATCTCTTCATAAGAAATTCATTGCTGACTGCTATAAGAGATTGGAGGTGAGTGTTAAAGTGTGAATTGACACCCCCCCCGTGATGATGGTTGTGATAAAATTCATTCTTGCATCACACACAGGCTGCTAGCTCTGCGTTGGGCGGCCCGACCCTCACACATGCTGTTACCCGGGCGACCAAGATGCTGACAGCCACTGCTATGCCAACGGTTGCCACATCAGTGCAATCTCCATCCAGGTATGAGGACTAGATTTGAGCAGTGTTCAGATCAGCTGCAAATGCATTTTCGTTGTCTTAAAGCAACAGTTAAACAGTCATCATTTACTCACCCTCAAGTACTTCCAAACCTGTGTGAGTTTCTCTGTTCTGACGAACACAAAGGAAGATATTTTGAATAAGGAGAAAAAATTGAAAAAAGTCAATGATGACCCAAAACAGCAGGTTTGAAACTACTCGACGGTGAGTAAATGATGACAGAATTTTCTGTAAAGCACTTTTACATTACGTTATGTAAACTTATTTAAAAACACAAGCAGAATATAGTTTTGCCCTCTGTTAGTTGCCTACTGTTTGTATTATTTATTTATTTATTTAATTTTATTGTTTTTTTGTTGTGTTGTATTGATTTGTTTTTTGCATTCTATTCTGTTTTTTGTTTTATTGTATTGTTTTTGTTATACTGTGTTTTTGTGTTCTACTTTTTTTTTTCCTATTTTTTTTTTTTTTTTTGTTTATTTTGATTTGTTTTGGGGGTTTTTTATATTGTATTGATT
>JAUCNO010001053.1:2517447-2527928 GCA_032353835.1 Enteromius viviparus
GGCTACGGGGCAATTGCCAAGCAGCTTGGTGAAAAAAGAACAACTGTTGGAGCAATTGTCAGAAAATGGAAGAGGCTTATGATGACTGGCAATGTCCCTCGGACTGGGGCACCACGGAAGATCTCTCGTGGGGTATCAATGATGCTAAGAATGGTAAAGAATCAGCCCAGAACTACACAGGAGGAGCTGGTCAATGCTGTGAAGAGAGCTGGGACCATTGTTTCCAAGGCTACTATCAGTAATACACTAAGACGTCATGGATTAAAATCTTGCATCGCATGGAAGGTTTCTCTGCTGAAGTCAGCCCATATCCAGGTCCATCTGAGGTTTGCCAGGGACCATCTGGATTATCAAGAGGAATTATGGGAGAAAGTCCTGTGGTCAGATGAGACCAAAGTAGAACTTTTTGGTCTTAACTCCATTCACATGTTTAGAGGAAGAAGAATGATGAGTATCATCCCAATAATACCATACCTACAGTGAAGCATGAGGCTGGAAGCATCAGACTCTAGGGGTGTTTTTCTGAACAGGGGAGAGAACAACTGCACTGTATTAAGGAGAGGATGAACAGTATATGTTCTCACTGTATATGTCATTAATATGTTGGCATTATAAACAAACAGCTTTTTCCGTGCCAATATGAAACCATCCTCTCCTAATCCTGACTTTCTTTTTGGTACCCTTTCTTTTTGGCTTTTCCTGTTTTTCTAAGGTCAGATCTCTTGTGTGAGGATGTCAGAAGGCTTTCCCTTTGTGTGTGTGTGTGTGTGTGTGTGTGGAGAGAGAAATCCGGTGCTGCTGTGTAATGCAGTGTAATTCTCTGAGGGGGTGGAGGACCTGTGGTCTTAACAATGCTGCAGTGAGTGTGAGTCTCCAGATGGTCACTCACTGTCCTCTCCGGCACCCTTGCTGAGCGCACAGTAGGAGATGCTGGAATATCTAGCTTTACTGTGCTTCCGTGTTTCAGTTTTTCCTTTAGTTTATTGACCAGTCAGTCCATTAAGTTAATTTCTGCCTAATTTGGAGTCCCTTTGCATATTTTTACTGTTCACTGTTTGCCTATAACAAAAAAAAAGTAGATAGATCCTGCCCTACTCTTCACATCTGTCAGTCTCCCTGGATCTTCAGAGCAGGAGGAGAGAAAAGACTTGTTCATTTACACTAAGAAAGAGGGATAAAGTGGGAGGAGATAGATGGAGAGAGGAGGGGAGGGAGAGTGCCTTTCAAAGGAGAATGAAAGACAAAGTAAGTGTGTGAGTGACATTTATTCTTCTTGTTTGCTTTGAACACATCCTCAGGACAGCTGTTAGGGGTTTGTAAAGGACAGATGGGCCAAAAGTGATGGTAATTTACATTCATAAGGCCTTTATAATGCACACAGATGTGCCTTTGTTAGTCTTTATAAGGATGTTCATAAACACAATGTTTATAATAATGTCACAGATCACGTGGTTTTGAGTTTGCTCTGTCCATTTGTAAGTCTTCCTTTTTGAAGTCATTATTTATGTAGTTAACATGAACAGAGATGTGTGTGTATCGAAACAGTTATATATATATATATATATATATATATATATAAATACATAAATACATAAATAAATGTTTGGATTATTTTGTAAGGACACATTAATTAAAATGACATTAAATTATATTAAGTATAAGTATTAAGTTTCTATTCATCAATTGCTAAGAGAACTGTATTATGGCAAATAGATTCCACAAAAATATTAAGCTGTTCAATATTAATAATAATAATAATAAGAAATATTTCTTAAATGGAACTGTGCATATGAATATAAAATTGTAATTCCATTAATAACTGCAGTATACACAGTTCACCGTAATTTAACTTCTTCATAAAAATCAGCAAGAATGCATTATATTTAATACATCACCAGCCATAGTCTCAACTTCAAACTAGAGTATAATTTTACAAACTTTATTTTATTTTGACACTGCTGTCATAGCAACATTGTGCTAGTTGTAGTGAAGTTTTCATCATGACATATTTATGATTTTTTATTTCTGCGATTTGATTTATCTTTATCATGTTAATTCTTGTCTCTAATTTATTGCTTTTTTTCTCTTAATGCAAATGCACAGTGATGTGCACTGACAGTGATGTGATGTCATTCGACAGGGACGCTGCTATAAGTGTGAAATATGACATCATAAACATGTGACTGACTGACAGATGTGTAGAGAGGGAAAAACAACAACTGTAGGAGGCCCGATGCATGTGATAGACACGTTCACTCTTCCGTTAACATGCACTGACAGAAAAATCTGTGTGCGGACCCCCGTGATGCTGTTTTCATGTCTAGAGTTAACACCTGAAGAGCAGCCGAACATGTGGGAATGGGTGATCTCATGAATAAAGTCTGTTCAAATCTTTTTCTCTCTGCTCTTACATTTCCATTTTATTGTATAAAGATATGTCCAACCCTCCCCCTTTTTTTGGATGTACAGTAGAGTGTGAAAAGGCACATGCATATATTTTCTGTCTCCCGTTCTCTCTTTCCAGCCTCTGGGCGATATAGACAGTTGTAGCAGGTGTGTGAGTGGGCGAGGGGTTTCCCTGGGGAAGTCACAGGGGTAAGAAGGGGTCAGTTTTTAATGGGCCTGTCTGCCCTCTTCGCCTCCAGAAGAAACCCCCCTTTCCGCTTTCATTCCGTATCTCTGCATCTCCATTGTGCGTCTTTTCCTTTCCCTGGGCTTCAGCGCTTGTTCTTCTGACCCGTCAGTCAGTTTGAGTGACATTATCAGATGATTACGTTTGGTGAGCTTCTGCTTGTGCTGAAGAGTGAGAATTGTCCAGGGAGAGAAAGAAAGGAGGTGTCCGTCTGGTGATATCTTGAAATATCAGTACGTCCTTAGTCAGACACCGTGCTTGACACTGAACAGGTGTTGGTGTCAGTGAAACCTCTGGAGACCAGGGGGCCCTTTGAACTCTTTTCTGAACGCACGCGGAAACGCTAATGTCTAGGTGGACAACATCATTCAGAAATTTAGCCTCAGGATGGAGACGTTTTTAGATTTGAAGAGCAGTGGAATAGATGAAGAGGGAGAATGATTAGTGTTAGGTGGAGTCTGTCATTTGTTGTTTCTCTTCTCTGTAATTTTGTTGAACTTGACTGCTTTTTCTGCTTCTCAGGGGTTTTTCCTTGCCTCCATGATTTTCAGGTGGAGGTTAAAAGGACAGTTCGCTCAGAAATGAAAATTGTTATTGTTTACTTATCCGTGTGACTTTATTTCTTCTGTGCAACATAAAATTACACATTTTAGAGATTATATTCAGACTTTTTTGAACAGTTTTTAGATAAAATCTTGGAAATAGCGCCATAAAAGCAACTATTTTTAATTTTTTTTTTTTTTTTGCAAAGAATAGACTGAAATTACTCCAATATAATTTAAAATCTTAACCCTGCTTTCTGCCCTAGTGATGTCCAGTGTGTGAATAAATTGTTCAGATCTTTTTAATCTGAAGTCAATTAATCTGGTTCACAAAAACAGTCTGAATAATTCATGCAAAAATTGGACTGATCCAGTTCTAGAATTAATGTTGTAATAAAATTGAAATGCACAATTATCTGTTTTTATTTAATGCTGCAGTGTTTATTAAACAAATTAAGTGCATCATCATTTTGAAGCTTTTATAAACTTAGCACATGACCCAATCTATCGACCCTATCCGTCAACCCAGTCACTTCAGACTGACAAAATAAAGTTTCACCCTGCGTTTTTCTTTTTTGAAATGCCATTCCTCTGAGAAATGCATTACAATAATTATTAATATTATCATGTTGCTTGAAGTCTTGAAATATATAGTGCATGAGACCACATTTATGGTTCTTTTGCATCCTCTTTGAAGTTGAAATCTTTTAGTGCCCATTAATTGTAATTGCAAGCAAAAGACACTAAAGGAAAACCAGTACTGTTTTTCATAACATGAGGGGGAGTAAATGAGGACAGAATTTTCATTTTTGGATGAGCTATATATTAAGTAACAGTACTCACCAAGTCGATACTAAACAAAAAGTAACACTACCATTTTTCTTCTACAGGTATATTTAGCAGTATAAGTCCCTAAGTGCTGTGTGACTGACGAGCAGCGGCTGTCAAACACTCATGCATATGCATATGTCTTCAGGTAGTGCAGCTGTGCATGTGAACACTTTAAAAGCTATTTTTAGTCAAAACGCCTTTCCTGGCAAGCTACACACAGTTAGGTCCTTAGTAAATGAAAACAGATGGGACAAAAAAAAACAACATTTGAGCATGAACACAAAGTTGGGCCTAATAGGAAAGAACGAGACTGCACTGCTGGTTTTATTAGTTTGGCTCTTTATTCATCTACTCTGTTCTTGAATCCAGCTGCACCTGGTAGTCTCTCTCTGGTGTGGTTTTATTTCGCCTGTTGTAACTAATCTCTGCTATTCATGCTCTCACCACATCACACACATGTGACTCATGGCACAGTGTGTTTTGATGTGCGGTATTGGAGGACTCTCTGTGTGTGTTGGTTTAAATGTGTTTTGTCTGTGCGTGTTCAGATGTGAGTGGTGAGAGGAGGTCAAGTTTCTTGACTCATGGGATCTGCTGGCATTGAGGGCCCCCCGTCTTGGAAGCGAGAAAAATAGAATTTCTCCTTCTTTCTGTGTTTTTCCCCTTAAACCCGTCCCCGATACAACACACATGAGAGAGAGGGAGAGAGAGAGGGGGAGAGGGATGCTCTATAAAACAAACTTCTGAAGCGTTGCCAGCAATCTCCAGGCAGGGAAAAAAAAAAGAGTAAAGTTGGGGGAAGGGAGGAACTGGACCTGGAAAAGAGGAAAAAGACGGAAGGCAGAGGGAGAATAACCCTGCAAGTTGCTACTGTAGAGCCACTGTTATAATGATCCCATCAGCCCCAGTGGACTATCCAGTAAGATTTGCTGCAGGGCAGAAACCACAGAGAAACACACATGTATTCAAGTTTATTTTGCCACGTGGTTTTGCTGAGAGAGATTTTATGTGAAGGTTTTACGGCTGGACTTCAGTAGGATTTTCTGGATATATTTACTAATTGAACAACTGGCTCAGATAACTGTTTTCTGAATGGCAGCAAAAATATAAATGCTAAAGCTTTTATTATGCATAGTCAGCATGTGTTTCTCCTTAGAAAAATGAGACATTGAATATGAAGGAAACACAAGGCGAGCCTCTTTTTGATTTTCTTTTTCCAAATCAGTCTAACACTGGGTAACACTTTACAATAAGGTTCATTAATTAACATTAGTTAACATGAACTAAGAATGAAGAATATTTCTGCAGCATTTATTAATCTTAGTTAATGCTAATTTCAGCATTTACTAATGCAATATTAAAATCACAATTTGTGTTTGTTAACATTACTGATGTAAGTTCACAGTGTATTAACTAAACAATGAATGGTTGTATTTGTATTAACTAAAATTAATAAAGATAAATAAATACTGTAATAAATGTACGGTTCTTTGTTTAATACATTAATTAATGTTAACAAATAACTCCTCTTTGTAAAGTGTTACCTATATACATTATATGATAATTAAACAGGGAAGTGTCTGTGCACAAATTTATTCAAACTTGTGATGTTCGTATGTCTATAAATAAAATCTTAAATATCTAGCAACAGTCTTTGTTTTTCTCCATCAGATGTGGAAGCAGAAACCGGTGAGCTAGACCTCAGTGGTATCGATGAGGATGAGATCGATCGGGTGAGTTCTGACCTCACTATGGTAACGACATGGTAATTTGCTTTGACAGAGGTGCTTAACCAATTCATTGTTCTTGGTGATCAACCGATTTCAGTTATCTAGATTCCGCCGCTGCCATAAAGGGGTCATACGGTGGTACATGCACTTTTTCAAGCAGTTTGCACTCATTTTCTTTCTTTTTAATTTCTCCGTTGTCTCTGTAGTGTGTGCGCGCTGTCTTTAGCGGTGCATTCAAGGGCACTCGTAAAACTGATGTTCGTTGTGTGACTGCCAGAGTTGTATGCAGGGCGGGGCGAGCGCGGAGAGGGGAAATCTAAGTTACATCTTCTATATCGGTGGTTTTTTCGATAGTAATACCTTGAAAGCTCATATCGAGATATAGGTATGATAATGTGCTAATTAGCAAGTTTCACTATGAATACTGCTAAAAAAAGATCCTCTGCGAGTGTCCGGAAAAGAGGGGCGGGGTCAGCGGAGCTTGTGAAGATTTAAAGGGGAAGATCAGAGTGATTTCAAAAGAGCTGTTTTTGACAGGGTAAAATTAGCTTTGGGCACACCGGACACACCAGCTGACAAAAAGTCTCACAGCGACAAACCAGGTTGCAGTCTGGACAGTGTTTTGAAGAAATCACAGATGTATGTACATCTACGTCAGAGAGCAGAGCTTCAACATCCACTACCATTTAACTAGAAGCATAGCTTGGAGAGACCACCATGCATTGTTCAGAGAAACCCTTCATGTACCGGGCAGTTAATAATCTGTAATTTCATTGGGTTGTGGAAATCATTTGATACTAGGAAAAATTATTGTACTTTGACAATCTTGTAAGAAGCAGAGAAAAAAAAAAGTTGAGTTACACTTGTTCATAAATACAGAGAAGCTGAAATTATTAGTCTCACTGTGTCATTATTTGGAAAACTGCAACACCCCCAAAACATGTATCGGTATCGGTGCGTACCTGAAAAAAAGTATCAGTACTCATACTCCGTCTTTAAAAATGGCATCGGTGCATCCCTAATCATGATGTAAGGTATTTATATATTGTGTTTTTCTGTGTTTCTATTAGTATATCCTTAATGAGAAGGAAGTTAAGGTGAAGACTGAACTGTGGATGCTTCAAAATGCAGACTATCTCAAAGAACAGAAAGGTGGAAGAGGTTGCAATTTCCAGTGTGTTTATTTTATCCTTGATACATTTTTTTAAATTGATTTTGTTTTTCTTCAGAAAAGGAGGCGAGAATAGCGAAAGAAAAGGAGGAGGGTACATATAAAGAGCGTAAGGTAAAAAGGCACTTCATAAATGCAGGTGCAGTTGTCAGGGTCACAAATGTTTTTGCATTTACCTTCTTATTTTTTTATGTCGTTTTAAAGCCTAGAAAGAAGGCACCGAGGCGTGAGCCCATCAATGCCAGCACTGCAGACGAAGCCATTGAAAAGATGTTGGAGCAGAAACGCATTTCCACTAAAATTAACTACGATGTTCTGAAAGACTTGAACAAATCCAGCCCAAAAAGTCCCACTCGCCAGACTGAAGAAGCTTCAGCTGGAGCCAAAAGAACCCCCACGGCCCGCCAACGGAAACCCCAACTGACTTCACCCAAGATTGGCAAACCAATCAGTAGCTTTGGCAAGAGGTATGGAACTGTAATAGAACGATTGTCCTGTCTCGATTTATTTCTGTTTTTTTCTCACTCCCTGCTTTTTTTGGATTTTCTATTTTTTTGCCCACACACCTTCAATTACACATTCAGTTTTAAAAAATCCTTAATGCTACATACAGTGGGGCAAAAACGTATTTAGTCAGCTACCGTGCAAGTTCTCCCAATTAAAAAGATGAGAGACCTGTAATTTTCATTATAGTATACTTCAACTATGAGAGACATAATAAAAAAAAAATCACAAAATCACATTGTAGGATTTTTTATGAATTAATTGATAAATTCCTCTGTAAAATAATTGTTTGGTCACCTACAAACAAGCAAGATTTCTGGCCCTCACCGACCTGTAACTTCTTCTGTAAAAGGCTCCTCTGTCCTCGACTTGTTACCTGTATTAATGGCATCCGTTTAAACTCGTTATCAGTATAAAAGACACCTGTCCACAGCCTCAAACAGTCAGACTCCAAACTCCACTATAGCCAAGAACAAAGAGCTGTCACACCAGAAACAAAATTGTAGACCTGCACCAGGCTGGGAAGACAGAATCTGCAGTAGGTAAGCAGCTTGGTGTGAAGAAATCAACTGTGGTAGCAATTGGAAGAAAATGGAAGACATACAAGAATCACTGATAATCTCCCTCGATCTGGCGCTCCGTGCAAGATCTCACCCCATGGGGTCAAAATTATCACAAGAACTGTAAGCAACAATCCCAAAACCACACAGGGGACATAGTGGATGATCTGCAGAGAGCTGGGAACAAAGTAACAAAGGCTACCATCTTTAACACACTGCTCCGCAAGGGACTTAAATCCTGCAATGCCAGACGTGCCCCCCTGCTTAAGCCAGTACATGTCCAGGCCCATCTGAAGTTTGGTAGAGACCTTTTTCATGATCCAGAAGAGGACTGCAAGAATGTCAGATGAAACCAAAGTTGGTAAAAACTCAACTTGTCATGTTTGGAGAAGAAAGAATGCGGAGTTGCATCCAAAGAACACCATACCTACTGTGAAGCATGGGGGTGGAAACATCATGCTTTGGGGCTGTTTTTCTGCAAAGGGACCAGGATGACTGATCCTTGTGAACGAAAGAATGAACGGGGCCATGTATCGTGAGATTTTGAGTTAAAATCTCCTTCCATCAGCAAGAGCATTGAAGATTAAACGTGGCTGGGTCTTTCAGCATGACAATAAACCTAAACTCACCGCCCGAAGAAGTGGCTTCGTAAGAAGCATTTCAAGGTCTGGCCTCCAGGTATTGAGATGAAATTTTGTTATTGACCAAATACTTATTCTCCATCATAATTAGCAAATAAATTATTTAAAAATCCTACAATGTGATTTCCTTGAGTTTATGTATTTGTTTATTTTTTCTTATTTTGTCTCTCATAGTTGAAGTATACCAACCAATTATATGATAATAATTACAGGCCTCTCATCTTTTTAAGTCGGAGAACTTGCACAATTGGTGAACAAATACTTTTTTGCCCCACTGTAACTTGCCTTCTGTCCTAGAAAAATCCCACCATCACAGTGGGTGAAAAACCAGTGAAAAAATGATGTGAAAAAATATCTTTCTTGTAAAAATGTTTTATCCTAAACAGCCGCAACCACAGTGAGTGACTAGATATGTTTTTTTTATAACTTTGTGTCAACCTGGGTTGCCCCACTTCAGACCTCTGCTGCTCTGGTAACATGTAAAAACTGTGGTGTATGAACAGTTTAATCCTGCAGGACCGCAGCACATATCTAAGTACCGTTGTATTGTCATCTGATAAATTAACACTTCTCGTGGTAGTATAATCTTCTAGATGAGAAATCCTCATCTAAGTTTTTGTAACAGAGTTGTTACATCAGTTTTCTTTGTATAAGCTTCTAGGATCTCACTCATGACCCTCAGATGGAAAATCCCTAGAGCTGCAGTCAGGCTGCAAGAGTGAAAGGTTCTTATGTTTGTTTCTCTCTCTTTTTTATATCCTTTACCCCTTTTTTGAGTACAGGGCAGGTCTGTTAAGAATAGCTCAGTCTGTGCTAAATTAACTGTGGGTGTGTTTTAGAGAAAGTCCCATGCATATGGTCAGTCAGAATAGCCCCGTTCTGCTCTATATTTAGCCTCTAAATGCTGGTATGGAACACATTAAAGTTTAGAGCACATATTTAAAGGGAGGCCCCACTACGACTCACTCCCTAGTACCCTCTTTTTTGGAGAAAATGTGTGTGTTGTACTACCGTGTACTCATTTCCATTCATGCTGTTAGTCTTTGGCCGAGTGCTCTTCTAGGTTGTCATTAGTCATGGATATATTCTCTCTTTAAGGAGAGGCTCTTGGTGACCCTGTGCAGAAAATGTGCTCCACCTTCAGTTCGTCTCTTACACAGTGAGGCCAGTATCATGGAACAATGAGCAACTGTTTTCTTTCTTTTTTTTTCAAAGCCTCTTTCTCTCTCCTTGAGTGGCCAGTTTTATCTGTGTGTAGTGTTTTTCTCATTGAATGAGTTCTTGAAGTGAACAGGATAGATCTGTTGAATCATTCATTCTCAAAGTAGCTTTTATGTTTTGTTTTTTTCTGAATGGAAAGGTGAGCAATCTGAACATCCTTTTAAAAGCCATTACACTGTTACCATGCCGATCTCACTCTCTCTTTCTCAGATTTTCTCACCCATAACAGCCTACAGTATGTTTACTGAATGGAGTCTACCTGAAAGAAAGCATCTGTATTATTTAGTGACTTGTCATTTACAGATCAAAGATGACCTTTCCTTCCTTTTTTTCATTTTTTATTCATTCATTTTTTAGACTCATTTTTCAGGTGGGCAAAATAGCTTAAAAAAGTTTAAACAAAAAATAAATTGAATTTAGTTTTCATGCATTGAACAATATTTAGCATATGTGTATGTATAATATATATATATATATATATATATATATATATATAAATTATGCAACTGCATATAATTATACAACAGTGATTATAATAATGCAACTCTGTGTGTGTGTGCATATATATATATGTATATATATATATATATATGTATATATATATATGTGTGTGTATATATATATGTATATGTATATATATATATATGTA